>JAHWFP010067454.1:0-16013 GCA_023313725.1 Lithobius niger | reverse complement strand
CAGTATAGGCGTTTTCTCTGTCCTTTTTTTTCCTGATTTCTCTTTTTATCCTTTTTTTTTAGCCTTTCTTACCTTTTTCAGGCATTTTCTGTCCTTTTTTAAGCCTTTTGGCCCTTTCTCAGGCACCACCGCACCAGTAAATGTCGGCACAAGAAAGCCATTTCTTTTTGCAAAAGGGCAGGGGCGCAGGTTGGCTCTAATGACCTAGCTGTCGACGCGCCATTAAACCGCAATGTCAACCCCCGCCCCCTCCAAAAAAAAAAATTCACAACATTCTTGTTTCGAGCAAAACATAGTCTCAAGGTCAGTTTGCACAAAAATTTAAAAGCCATAAATACTCGCCCCTTTTTAAAATTCCTTACTCCCTCAAATTAGAAAAAAAAACTAGAACGTTTTTCTTTTATCAACTCTGCGTATTCCAATGCAATTACCTCTTACTCTTATCAATAACTGATGTTTACCAACTTATTACTTTTTAATATGACTTTTCTGGCACAGAAAAATTTTTTTTTATACTTAAAGGTACATTCCTGCCGGTTGGTCCTGTATGGCTCACTTTTGCAGCATTACTTTAGACACTTTTAAATGTTGCAAAAGCTTGTTCGCGCAGGATGCTCGAATACAGTGGATGGTACGTCCTTTTATTAAGAAAATTCTACTTTACCGTTTTTTAATCCTTAATTCAAACGTTTTGTTGAAGTTAGAAGTCTGAAAATTTTTAACTTCTTAACTTCTTGTTGCGTATCCACAGTAGTGTCAGTACAGAAGGGACCGTCTTGCCACTGTGCAGTTGACTAAATTCCACAAACTGATAACTGAGCAGCGTGGAGTCTAAAAAAATCTATAAATTTTAGTCAATTAGCAACGTACTCGTTAGTGTCTACTATTTTTTTGTGTTTTCGTTTAATCACCATATTTTTCCTGTGTTGCCATATTTGCTGACATTTATGCTAAAAATGCTATATATGCTAAAATTTTCCATTCTGAATCAACGTGTTTAAGTTCTGCCTGTACCATTTTGCATCATGAAATAAACAAATCAAAACAGGTTTCCACAGCAGGTTTCAAAATCGTGGTTATACTTCTTTTTTAACAATGACATAACAGCACTCTACTCATGTCCGCTCTACCATACAATGTGATTTGTCGAACTGAATCGCTTCCATTGTTAAATTATTATTAGTTTAGTAGTACTGCACTGCTATTAATGCTGTATAGCACGTTGAACGTGCTACATAACACGTTCCACATACGGTAAAAAAAATTCCGTTTGTCCAGCTGCTCGTCTGATCACGCCTGGTTTTACATTTGATATTTACAAATCAGATATGCAAACAAAATCAAAGAAATTAAAGATACCCTCACAAGTTTGCTGTTATTACATGTAATCTTGGTGGCATTTTCTTTGTTTAATGGCATCGCTACTTTCTAAGGCCGGCCCTTTTGGCGACTTCTCGTATACCACCCAGTTTGGAGTGGGAGGGGGGGGGAATGCGGTGCTTTGCCACAAAAAAAAGGTAGAAACACTATCGCAAGTCATTTTGGTAGCTATGGATTCACATGCTTAAAAATCTAGTCTCACTGACAATTGTAAACTTGGAGTTATGGTCCAAAACCAGCGCTGTCAAAATTTTAACCAACGCACATAACCTAAAAACAAACTACGCACGTCTTGAACAACTCCTTAGGAAGTGTATATCAAACTGAGAATTCGGGAAAAACTTAATGACTAAGATCGTGATTTGTTTATTTTTAATCCTACCTGATGCGAGAAGGGGTAGAAGAACGAAGATCCTTAGAAGTATCATCCCTAATCTGTGTATCCAGCATGTTGAAAATCCAAGCATATAGAGTTTTTTGTTACATTTGGTCAAAAAACGGGGAGACACGAAGGGCGGCAGCGGTAAAACAGTACCAGTTTGGTAACAGTAGTTGGAGTCGTCGTGGTACGGGGCGGTTTAGGCTAGAAGACAACAAACTCACAACAATCACTAAGTAGGCCTAATTACGTGTACGCCGCACACACACCACAGGAACCGGTAATAGTAACCACAATCTCCGGCGTCTGGCTTGGTGGGGGTTGGGGGAGGCCGTGAAAACAGCCTGAATTCGTCCGCGGAAACGTCTTGGTGTGCCCACCTTACGAGCGATCTGCTTGTGGGAACGTGGTCTCACAGGCACAGCTGCAGCGAACTGCTTCAGACTCTCCTGTCACTTTTGGGGTTGCGCGCGCCACGCGTGCGTGTGTTGTGTGTCGTGGGTGTGTGTATGTGTGTGTTGGGGGGAGGGAGAGATAAGGGGGGAGTCGTGTCTCTTTCCCTCTCTCTCTCTTGTGTGTCAGCGTGTAGTTACGGAGGTGGCTCTTCTGTACGGCGGGAACGAAACCAGCCGCTGGTCTAGTTGCTGCGTGGAGCTGTTGCTGCTAGCTGCTACGTGGCTGCGAACAACTTGCACTATCGGTCCTGATTGGATCGCCGGCCCGCGTGCGATGACTTACCTACTTATGGGGAGTGTCAATGAAGTGGCGCATGCGCCGAAACGACCGAAATGCCGACGGACCGACGGCGGTGTCGGCGTAGCCACGGGCGAAGACGGCGCACACACACACGGCGAATGCCGCACCCTGCAATGCCCGGAGCGCCGTAACCGTACAGCTTCGCCTGTGCCTTGGGCTGAGCGGGGAAAGGAAAAGCCCGGGGACTGATTTCCGCGTGTGCGTGCGTGAATGTGTGTGTGTGTATGTGTGCGTGCATGTGCGGATTCGTGTTCGTTCCTATTTTCTCGATCCACACGTCGTGCTGGCGCAAAATTTTTGCCCTCGAGCGACGGTTCGGCACTGCAAGCTTGAAAGGAAAAAAAAAAGTTAAGGGATTTATCTAATTTTTATCGTACCAGTCACTACCCCACTTGCACTCCCCACTTTTTTTCTCCTAGCAATATTTCTTTTTTTTTCCTTCTTCCATTTGTGGCAGTAAAAGCTTCTCCTTTGTATGAAGCGACGGCGAATAAAGCAATGTTAGTGAAAGCTTCCACTGCCGAAAGTGGAATTTACGAAGAAGTGGAAAAGGAATAGAATCTCTCTCCCTCTCTTCTTTTAAGTATTTTCTTGAAGTCTTCAACAACTTCTTATCCTTCTACCAACATTTATTTCTGTTGATGTTATTCTTTCTGTTTGATGTTATTCTAATTTTAAGAACCTTTACTTTTAGAGCGCTTAGTTCTTCTCCCACTGCTAGCCATAAGAATAATAACTGGAGTAGAACATCTTAGTCTCTCTCTTCTCTGCTATCCTCCTAAGCTCCAGGATTAAACAATCATGTCCCGCTACAAGTTGAAGGCCACGCGTTTAGTGCTGATTTGAAGTCCACCGCGCACTATAAGCTTTGCCAGGGGGGGGGGGGGGCGGAACCCCGAGCTAAGCGAGCAGCAACAGCCCCATGGTCAATGACCTCGTCGCCAAACCAAGCAAAAACCAGTTCGAATCCCGCGGCCAACCCAACCTGGACCACGTTAGTTCGGAACTCGGACATCGTTTCTCATCTCAGGGCACGTCTTCTCACGCTTCCTCAATCCCTTCCATATTTCCACCTACTTTTAATTCCCTTCAGTCAGTCTTCGACAATTTCTCCTTATTCTTATTGCAACATTTCTTGCTACTGATATTAGTCGAACTTTTTGAACTTTTGATCTCTTCTTCTTCTTCTTCTCTTTTTTTATTTATTTTTTTTGGATTCCACTAAGTATCCATCAAAAATAGAAATCTTAAATCTCTCACTCTTTCTCGTATGTTTAAAGATGGAAAGCCAAAGACTCAATAAGAGTAAAATAAATACAGATGCAAACCTATTTACGTTGCCTTTTGGACTTACATGTCTGACTGCCTGAGCGGAGAATCGAAGCCACGACCTTTGAAACCAAAGGCCGGGATCCTAGCGCTGAGCCATACTGACACGGTCAAAAGGAAATGTCCGTAGGCAGCGTTTTCACGTTTAAGTGTTCTATTCGTTTCACTCGGAATGTGGCGCGGCAAATAAGAGTTTCTCCAGTGGCGAATGAATAGTGTATGTTTATACGTATATAAGCTCGTGTTAAATGCTGCCTATGGACGTTTCCTTTTGGCCGTGTCAGTATGGCTCAGCAATACGACCTTAGCCTTTGGTTTCAAAAATCGTGGGTTCGATTCCCCGCTCAGGCAGTCTGAATATAAGTCCAAAGGCCGTGTCAGTATGGCTCAGTGGTAGAACCTCGGCCTTTGGTTTCAAAGGTCGTGGCTTCGATTCCCCGCTCAGGCAGTCCGACATAATATAAGTCCAAAAGGCAACGTAAGTATTTATATTTCTCGTCTGTGCTGTGCCACCCTTCTTTTGTATTCTCGGTACAGACGTAGCTCTTCTCACTACTCTGTCTATCTCTTTACACTTTTTGCTTGATTTTCTTTTCTTTCAGCTCTTGAGTCTTGAACAACATTTATTTCTTCCTCATACTCTAGCATTTCTATCTGTTTACGTTAGGGCACGTTTACGCAACCACTCGCTTTTGTATTCTCGCAGCTAGAAGCTAGAAATCACCTGAAATTCCAACATGGCGGCGGTTTTATGTCTGCCGCCTCGCAACGAAAACAGCAAATAACGTGAGTTCAGAAGCGTTTGGGAAAATTGTTTCTTCATGAGGAATTCTTTATATTATTGGCACGGATTATAAGAATGCAAGTATTTACTCAAACGATGTTGGACTATTCACCTAATCCTATTTAGCTAATCCATTTAGCGTTGTTACCATGGCAATGTCACCTTTGCCATCGCGATTGAGTTCTAGCTGCGAGAATGCAAAGGCGAGTCGTTGTGTAAACGCGCCCTTATTCTTACTTCATTAACCTCTACTGTTTTACCAGTTCCTTCTACCCTCCCCACCCCGGCCCCACTGTTCTTCAGGACTAGAAAATGAAAAGAATCTCTCAGTTTGTCACAGTTTTTCTTCTTTGCTATCACTTTCCTTCTGTGACATCTTTGTGATATCTTCAGCGTTATCTCTCACGAGATATCCATCTTACGCACTCTCAATTCGGTCTCGTCTTCAGGTCATTGACCACTTCTATTTCTTCCTCATATTCCAGCATTTCCATGTAATTATCTTATTCTAACTTCTTTTTCTCTACCATTCACCTGTTCTCTTCACGTCCATCCCCCAAACCTGTTCTTCAGGGTGAGAACAGGAATAGAATATCTTAAGTCTCATTGTCGCTCTTGTGGCCTACCTCACGTCTTCTCGAAACAGCTCCTCACATCGGTATTGCATTTTTCAGATTGTCTTCAACAGCTTTTATTTCTTGTTCACTCCAGCATTTTCTTCTGTTGGTCTTATTCTAACTTCTTTAACCTCTACAATTTCGTGTCTTCCTTTTCCCGCAATACTACTCTTCAAGAATAGAAAAAGAGTAAGAATCTTTCAGTTTTTCATAGTCTCTCCTCAGGGCTGTCTTTCTATTCTCGTTGTTGCTAGTCTCACCTTGGACTAACTACGCTCTTCCAGTGAAGAGATATGGTCCGGGGTTTTCGTGTTCCCTGGGTGAAAAAAAACCCTGGGTTTGCAAAAAGGTGAACTATGGTCAGGGGAAAAACAGAAGGGAAGGGAAAAGTCGAGGTGGTCGAACCCCGAAGATTTTGTGCTGAACCCCCGAGAAAGTATAGAGTAGAAACCTCTAGGGAAAAAATCCCACCCTCTAATATCCCAGGGGAAAATGATGTAGTGAATTATGCATCCGATGGTGTTTTAACCGAAACCCCAGGGGTTCCTTCCCCTCGACTTGTACAACAGCATATCTCACCACTTTTAACTTTTCAAAATTCCTGGGGATTTCCCCAAAACCCCCAGGGTTCGACCACCTCAGGTTTCGCTTTCCCCTGGGTTAATTTACCCCTTACCATATCTCTCCACCATTCAAGATGGACGTGTCACCTACCACAGCCGCCATACACAACCCGTGCGCCCGATACTGTTAGGAGACTGGCAGAGCGACCGTGCTGTCATGAGAGATCGAAAGTATTTCCGAAGGTTTTTTCCCCCGGTTTTCCTGTTTAACTCTCGTCACTCGCGTGACATGAGTGAGGTGGTCTAAGGTGACACGCCACCGACGGATTTCGAGGTGGCCCTCGATCGCAGCTGCAGAAGGTCGGAACACACTCGAGCTTACTGGCAGCCGTATACGTGACTCGTCCATCTGGAAGAGAGGTAGTTAGTCCATGGTCTCACCTCTTCTTGTATTTCTGCTCCGATGTTTCTTCTCTTTTCTTCGACAACTTGTATTTCCTCTTAATCTACTACATCTTCCCCTTATTTATTCTCTATTAATAAACAAAATTTAACGGATTCTTCAAGGGCGGCTCCAGTATTTCTTCGGGGGCGAGGGGTGTACCAACATTTTCGTAGGCGTACCTACACATTCCCCCACCTCCCTCATGTAAAAAGGTACTTGATTACCCAATCGTGTTTAATTATGAAAAACAAACTATCATGTAGTTTTCACTGAAGTTACAATTCATTTTTAAAGGGAAAGGGGTGTGGTAGCACAAGTAGCACCATGCCTTCCCTAGATCTTTTCGAAGTCTTATTGTCTTATTACCGACACGCTTTGTTAGTAACTTCAATGACTTAATTAGCCATTCTAATATTTAACGCCGATGGGCGAGGATAAAACCTATTCCATTATGAATTTGTTATTAAAAGGTAATTATTGTTTCAAATTGAACTGTTAAAGTATTTGATATTTGCTAAGCAACTTTGAATATTTTAAAGTTAATCCATAGCTTATTTCAACCAGTTTTAATTAGGCTACCGTAGGTTTAATTTCCGAGGTTTAAGCTCTCGAGTCCAGACGAAACATATTAATTTAATGCACTGGAACTATTTTAACTTGGTAGAGTCGTTGGACTCATTAACCTACCCACCACACCCCGGCCACTGCACTGTGACTGAGATTGGCGCTAATGACCTAGCAGTCGATGTGCCATTAAGCCTCAATCCACCCCCTCCCTTCCCCCAACCACACCAATTTGAAAAACTAGTCCGATTGACCTACCTTACTCATTTTTTAGAAGAACCGATTGGCTCCACTATCAATTTACCAAATCTTCTAATTTTGATTTTTCAGTTATGTTTTTTTTTGGAGGGGGTGTTAAATAAAATAAAATAATTTTGTGCTCCTTCAAATTGAAAAAAAAATTATTGGTTTATTGACTGTATAATGTGGATTCTTTAACCAAACAATTCACTGTGCCACAGATTGAAATTAAAACTATCTAACGCTTCACCTCGCAAACAGTTTAAAAATAATCATACCTTTTTTCCTTGTGTTCTAACAGATACGATCTTGTCGTAACATTAATAAAATAACGCCGAAATTTTTTCTCCCTGAATTTGAACTCGATTCAAACGTGTGGCTATCTCTATTGGCAGAAATTAAAGTCAAGTAGGAAATAATTGTCACATCTTACAAATTAGTGCGTGTTTAGGGTGGCCAAGAATTAAGCAATTGTTTTAAAATATTTTTTAGTTAATTCTCCCAGCCTTACGATACCCGAGGAAGCTGTTTTAGCTGCAGAGGAATGAGCCTAACGTACACCTTGCTAAATAAATGCAAACCGTGCCGAGTCGAACCGAGCCAATTTGGCTCTCAGTCCCGTTTACACCTCTCTATTTAAGAGAAGGGCGTAACCGAAGATTCAAACGAAGAAACCTCCGTTCATGTTAGGGTCGAGAGAATATCCAGACTAGGCAAGATTACATCGCGTTGATTCTGAAGAACCACCCGACCCGGCAAGTCTGGCGTAGTATTTACTAGGGTCCCCATTTTAGTTACCAATAGATCATATTACTTCCAAGCAGCGGTGGGCACCGTTCTGCAATGCTGCCGTTGAATCACCATGACGACCATAATACAGCAGAATTATTATTTCATTATTCAAAGTGGCATTCTACCTGGAAAACATGAAACCCGGGAACTCCGGGAATTTATTAAACATACTGAAAGTCAGGCAATTTCACCACTTTCTGGAAAGTCATTTTACATGTTGTATAGAGACTAACTAATTCGTATTTCATTAAAAAAATTCTAAAACCTTTGCTTTATTAAAACTATCACGTGCTTTTTGTTGTGGTTGTGGTAAAACGAAAACTCCTTAGGAACGTTACGTGTTAAAGTGCGTTACTAGTTTTGTTACGATTATGGCCTTCCTACTCTTTACCAATGCCAGTTAGGGCAGTGCGCCATTTTTGATTTGTCCCAAACTCGTGCGGTAGAGTGAAATGTGGAAATAAATATTGTTAAGTCTTATTCTACACATTTCTTCGACCGAAAAATAAATATCAGAAAGAAATATCAGTATTGGTCTCGAAAATCTGACAAAATCTGGGAATTTCATCTCGAGCTTTGGAACATCGCCCTGTTAATGTTTTCGTTCATTCGTATTTTAAACATCCAATGAAGCGACTTACACTTATATATTACAATAATTCGCCGAGCGAGCGAAGGGACCGAGGAATACTACTCAATTTAAATTGGTGTTTGTGTGTTTGTTTGCTTGTGCATTTGTCCGTTTGCGACACGATAACCTACGGAATTTGGTCAAATTTGGTAGAAATTTTATACCAGGGGAGTTTTCGTTCATGAATGCATAAGTTCGAGGATGAAATTGCTGCTTCAAATTTTTTTGGGGACGTTCGTTTTTTTCCCGTTGGTTGACTAAGCCGATTTTTAGTAGCAGCGGTAAGGAAGCCCAGTTTATAAGGCTAGTGGACCCGAGCACTACATGAACAACACAATGCCTTTTACCACAATATATCGTATCAGAGTTATTTTACTGTGAAGAATACAGAAAAAAATAATTACAACAGGTAAAATAAACACTATTATTGCCAGTTTATAGGTTTTGAAACATCGTGGTCCCTTAGTTTTATCGTTTCTATAGCAAATCGCACAGGTGGTAGCAGAGAAATCGAGATGGAAATGGAAAGATCGACGCCGAATTCGTTCAATTGCTTCGCTGTTCGCTTGCATTGTTCACTTCGGTGTTCGATTGCGTCATATTCACGAAATACTACGCAAGATGGAAATGAGAATGGGAAAATAAATTAATGTAATAAATATATGCGGTGACTGGAATGTAGTTTGGACGCGTAATGTGATGAAGTTGATCGATGGTCGTGGATTGGCGATAAGCAGACAAAGTCACATTCTCCTCGCACGGTTGTTTTAACGGTTCCGGTCTATAAAGATGGAAAATCATAATGCTCGCCGCCTTAACAAGAATCACCGGCTTAACCTTGCAAATGGAGTAAAATTTGCAAATGATTAATAGTAAAGGTTTGGGGACGTGACGTGACTAAAATATGGGAAATGGAAACCGGGAGTTAAATTCCATTTGTATTAGCCGAAATGTAGTGGACCTACACTCGTTGAATCATGGTAGGGAATGGGGAAAATGGAAGCATAACAATCTAGCATTAATATGGCGTTTAAAGGGTTGCCAAAGCAATTCGAAGTTTCATTGTTATTCATCCAGATAAGTTCGAGTTATGCATTGTTGGCACTTGACAAATGATCCACTGGGAGAGGCAGCGTGAAGTGAAGCATCCTGAATCCAAGGCAAGCTAAGATAAGGCTCTATTGTTGAATAGCAGCTGTGGGAAGAAAAGTGATGTAGCAGTCATGCAGCCGATGCAGGACGGATTAATGCAAGTGGAAATGAGAATAGAAAATAAATTAATGGAGTATAGCATCGCTCGCCCGGCCGAGCAATCGCGATCTCCATACCTCAGGAATTGGATGTTTTAAATAATTTTTGGATCTTTAAAAAAAAAAACTGAAAACCGTTGCATATAGCATTTTACAATATATGAAGAAGAAATACGACATTTTAAAATTTGTTGCACTATGTCTATGCTACTGATTAATTTCTGTTGTCCAGAAATTGTGTGATCTACTTCGTGCCGTTTCCTTCCCCTTGCCGTTCTACCCCTCCCTTGTCATTCCCCTCCATTACTTGCCCCATCTCCGGCCCCTCTACCCCTCAAGATGGCAACAATCTGGCAAACTAATCAGAAAGAAGATGGGTTGAAAAAAAAATTAAATGGACGACATATTTCGCATCGCATTTAAGTATCAACAAAACGATAGTGCTGGTAGTTGGTTGGCTTCAACTGGTGGGACACAGGGAAAAGGCAGACCTGTAGGTGTAAAACGCTTGTAAGCCATTCGCGTATCTGAAGCAAGGTGCGCGGATTGAGCGAGCAAAGCGACAATACAAAGCGTTTGTCACTTTTCTCGACCAGTGTTTCATTTGGCACTACTCTCGTCTCAATCAGAGGGGCCTTACTTTCGCGGGAGTAAGCTTACAGACACGCAAACAACAACAAAAATCGTACGTTTGGAACGATGTAGAGATATTCAGACTTGCTAAGTAATTCGATGTCCCAGTTTCGAACAGTAATTGCATTTAGCTTACGTTCAGATAATTAATACACAGATTTTGTGATGCTTTGGGGATCGGAGAAACCATATAGATCGACGCCAATAGAGCGAGCGAAGCAAACGAGATGGTTGCTACCCTCATTAATATAATATAACATAATATTTATTTCTCATTAAGTGGAAATGGTCAAGAAAGGACAACATATTGAGATGATACCCAGCAAAATTAGTAGGGAAAAAAAATGAATCGTAATGAATGACCACCAAGCCTTAGTCAAGACGGTCAGATCCATCTCAAATATTTAGCGACGCGAACATTCCTCATCTTTGTTTTTACAAGTTTATTTTCCCTGTAAGCTAGTTTCATTCGTGTCTTTTTACTTCCAGTGGTGCTTTCTACTTATTCCCCTCCGTTTCTTCTTCCATCCCTTTTTCCTTCATCTCCTTTTCCTTGATCTATCGTTTCTTCTTGCTTATAATGCCTCTCTTCCCTCTTCCATATCTTCTTCCGGTTTCCTCTTCTGGCGTCTACTCTCCTGCTTCCGCAAAATGGGGAAAGGAATCAAATCAATAACCGTTGCCTAACAACCGATGCCCTACATCGCTGCCACGAATAGGTCTACCTTTGCTCTCTCCCGCGATTCTTTTACGAGAATTTTCCTTCAAGCTACTTGTGACGAACGGAATGTCGATGGATGGGGTAGGTGTGCTGGAAGCGCGTCTATCTTACGTTCGAGAGGCAACCATTGGTGGCCGTGGTGGCTAATCAGTGGAAGAGCTTATCGTAGGTGTTTGTAGCATTCCGACCAAATTAGCACCTGGAAAGAGTATTCCAGAAAAGTCACTGCTAGACTGGCTGGCCGCATAGTGTGAAAGCATATACTGACAGTTTGTAATGTACATTCACGTAACATTTTTTTTTCAAACAGCCTACTGTGACAGCAGTATATGAACAGTATAGATACGGATTCCTGGCTCGGATAGCTACCACGATCAATAAAGAATAAATCACAAGGTTAGGGTGGGAGGGGGGGGGGGGGATTTGAGGCCTAATGACGCGTCGATAGCTAAGCCTCCGGGCTGCCACTGCGCCACACATTACAGCTGAGATGTTAAACAAACCTCAAATCTAGATCTTATCACACATCTGTACCACCTGCAAAAATTAAAAAAAATCCAGGATGGGAGCACAAACTTATCGCCCAACTGACGTGCTACGTCACGTGGAAGATGCAAACGGCGAAGAACACTACCAACATGGTGACAATCAACAAACAAGTGAGGGATCGTAAGGTAAAGGGAAAAGAAATAAAGACTGGCCTTGTGAGGATACATGATTCAGTATTCTGAGAAAGACAGAAAGGACAACTGCCCCGATTGTGACTGGAACCCAGGGGGGGGGGGGGGAATGAGGCTTAATGGCGCGTCGACAGCTTGGTCATTAGCGCCAACCTCAGGGCTTCCCACTTACTTTCTAGTGTGGGGGCCAAGAAGCAAGTCCTTGCTTTTCCTCCTTGTGTATGTTTGTGTCCTTTAGGTCACCACTGAGAAAGATTGCACAGCTACTAAGCTCGGCTGGACCTGCAGCCAGTTTCCGCCCCAGTAGCACAGTGGTTAAGAGTGCCTGGCTAGTAAGCGGGAAGTCCTGGGTTCGAGTTCCCGTCGAGGCAGTGTTCTTTGCTTTCTTTCTCAGATTAGTGTATCTCACAAGGCCAGTCATTAACGCAGACTTTTGCTTCGTTAACTGTTACGATCAGTTAGTTGCTGGTTGACATGGTGCCCGTATGGTAGGCCATTGGCCCAGGTAACCTGCTACACCTCCCTTAGCCGAACACGGAAAATGGGTCAGTTTCGTTCCATTGACGGACTCACCCTCCCACGCATTGTTACTATACTGTCGTGAAAGGGTAACGACAAGGGAAGAACATTAAGTTGTTCACTTTAAACATCGCATGTAACCAATTGTTGTTCGTGCTCCAAGTTAATGGGAATAACAGTTGACTATTATAGAATGCAAGATAATTTTTAAGGTTTTTAACCATTCTAGCTACTGACGACGATTCAGAAGATGCCATTTGAAACGAAATGCACACTGGAAAATTGTTTATCGTACATTTTGTTTACTGCTACAATTGGAGAATTCGTCGTGAATCATTGCACTAACCCAATTCCGGTGATTATTGAAAGTCATTTGATTCTTGGTATGATTAGAGTTTCCTGGTTCTTAGGCCCCCGTCCCAACAACCCGAAACAACCCCCCCCCCCCCTCCAATTATTTTTTTCTAACTTCAAAGAGGTCTCAGCGTCAAGGTTCAAACGCAAGAAGGTAGAAGTCGCCACGCCTGCTGCAAGTCTTGAATTTGCTTAATTTTTAAGCAAATGTCTATTTATTTTCCAAATCTGTATTATATTTTTTGTTAAATATATACAGCTAAAAGATCCAGGAGTTGATTAAATGGTCGGTTAGGCTGACATAGTTGCTTGATAATATCGGCAAGTGACAAAGACTAATGTCAAAAGTGGACATTAACGAATTTTTTTAGCATTGTATGTATGCAGTATTTCTTTTGTTCTTTTTATGTTTAGAAATGTTTAAACTGCCTATTGTTTTAATACACAATAATTGTAAACCGCCATGATAGATCTTTAAGTTGCTTCAGCTGATTGAAGACTCTCTGAGAATTATTTAAAAATTAGCCTAAATAACAAATATAGAGAAAACAATCCAGATATAAAATATTTGTTAGCAACGATTTCATCGTAACTGAGTCGTTTTCATCTTTGCCTGCTAACTTGAAGAAGTTCACCATGTCGGTGAATGAATGGGGAATGTAATATAGTCCCACCAGTCAAAGCTGTTGATGGTAGTGTTAGACACGGACAGCCTTGTGTGGACCACTGCACTGTGACTTAGGTTGGCGCTAATGACCTAGCTGTCAATGCGCCATCAAGCCTCAACCCCCCCCCCCCCCCCCGTCCCCTTTGTTGAGCAGTTATGGACTAACTATAATATATTTGTCGTTTTACTAAGTGTAGGAAAAAAGTGAGTCGGAGTTTAGTAACTGTGGATAATTTCAGTTTTCCTCGACCAGCGCAGTCCGATGTTTCGGGATGTTCCGATGTTTTCCGATGTTTCTGAAATTATCCACAGTTAATTGACTCCATCTTTAACCAGTTGAATGACCTTATCACGGCTCCCTACGATGATATGAGGTTCGACGGTTCGAATCCTTGAATTTTGGCCCTTCCCGCGCTAGACGTTTAGGTATCTCTTTCTAAAGAGTATAACATGTTCAAAATCGAATATGCACAAAGACCAAGAATCAGTTAAAAGCAAACGCACCTTTAAGGAATTTTGAACGTGAACTGTCATCTTTCCCTTTTAAGTGAATTTGCTGAATGACCCAGCTCCATATAACAGCCCACGAGGGAAATATTTGCCCAAATCTGAAGGAACACATTTCTTTTTTTTTGTGTCTGTGTTTATTCGCCTAATGTCGTTTTGAGAGTTCGCTGTCAAATATATGTCTCTCGAACGCCTGGAAAGGTCACAGACGTCACACGACTAAGTACATCCATAATGTACATGGATTTTGTTGCATTTTGTCCTTTTCGTTCTCTGTCCTTTGTCAGACATTGACTATCGATCGAAATAAAATCGAAGTAAATTCGTTCACGCTGGAATACGTTATTGATTATTGATCTGCAATGATACATCTGTCATGGAATATGCGATTACACGGTTGTACTTGAACTCCAGAAGTCACTTAACTATAAAGTATAAGGTGCAACAGGATTTCTCGAATTATCGAGCCAGCATATGTAAAATGAGCCAAGTGAGTGCAACATGTATGCAACACTATAGCGTCATTTGCTCACCCAAATCTCTCCCATTTTCAAGCAAAATACAATATAAGCTACAGCTTCATTTTAAAATACAACAACAAAAAAATGAGAGCAACAACTAAGCCATTGCACCAGGATTTGGTAGCAGCGTTTAATGCACGGTGTTGAAGCTACGGCCAGCCTTGTGTGGAACACTGCAGTGTGACATACGGACCACGGCACTGCTGTGACTGAGGTTGGCGCTAATGACCTAGCTGACGGCGCGCCATTAAGTCTCAATCCCTCCCCGTTGTTGAGCAATTATGGACACTCTGATATATTTGTCGTTTGACTGGATGTAGGATAAAGGTGAGTCGGAGTTTATTAAAAGTGGATAATTTCAGTACCAAAGAGTACCATAATTTCAGTACCATATTAAAAAAAGCCTCAATAGCGCTAATACAAACATTGAGTTATTTATAAAAACTTCGTCGTATACGAATAATTATTACATGCGTGGTAAAATAACGCAAAACTTTCGTAGCTCATTGACGATCAATTTCGACCACTTTATCGCTCGGGGGAGGGGGTGTAAATATAAAGAGGCCTGATATCGGTTCGAGTCTAGGCTTCACTCACCTGGCTACAATTTAAAAGATCTGTATATCCATGCGACTCACAAATGCTAAAGTATATGGAATCAGTTAAAGTTTGTTACTCTTCTTTCCTAAGGAATTTCATTATACTCCTGCTTCAACGTAATGGGTATGCTAGGAACTAGGCTGCAAGCTCAGTATGTCATCAAGGGACACCAACGGACACCACAATCGAAGCACCCACGGGTTTCTACAGCCGCACAGACATTGATTGAATTTCGATCAGGGAAGATTTGATGGACCGGCTTTAAGTTCATTCTTCCACTTGCCTCTCCCCATCATCTTTCCTCTTCCGTCACCTTTTTGAGAACATGCAGGTAAATCAATAATCTTCCCCCGTTGCCTAACAACCGATGCTTGACATCATCCTAGAACACATCAACAGAACTCTTGCGAGCAGGGAGGGTGACACATGAAACACTTGTTTAAAAATGAAAATTGAGGAAATAAAAGTCGGTTAGGGTTCGGGAGCGGTTAGAAAATTGAGAGTTCTACCATCCCCAGGTTGGATATATCGATAAAGTTCTCCCAGTTGTTCTGCAACACAGGGCTGTGTGAGAACCAAAACTTTATACTGGGGACATTGACCTTGTATTTTGCTGGGGCCGTTGACCTTTTAAATTTAAGCTCTATTGCTTATCGCTACAAATAAATCTGTATCGACGAGTTTCCAACCGTAGCCTGCTTGGCCTCTTCATTACGCGAAAACAGTGGTCTTAAGTATACAGCAGGACGTGAGAACTCATCGCTGCCTTGGCAATTAACCTTTGCGTACGAGCCAATACATTGTAACCAACCACAACGTAATATTTTAGTCACGATCGAGAATCAAACCCCAACTACTGACTTGAAACAGACACATCGATATACAAATTAAAACTACTGGTTAGAATTTACATCCTTTTACACTGAAATCGAACAAGCACTGTGGTTTATAATGGTGAAAAGAAGCTCGTTCGTCCAACTCATTTCTAAGTATATCAACATTTCAGAATTGACAGCAAAATTTCGTTAGAAACGCGTAGCCATTCCTAAAACAGAATCAAACACACGAGCTGATAATACAA
>JAHWFP010067453.1:0-15647 GCA_023313725.1 Lithobius niger | reverse complement strand
CGCAAATGCTCGTCAGTACGTTTTGGAAACGATATACCAACATTGATACCGCCTTCACCTGGCTCAAACAGTTCATTTTTGATATTACTAACGATTGTTTTTTTTTTCTTTTTCCTTTTTACGTCTTATCCTGTGAATTCTGTGACTGAGTTACTTTGAATAAGAACGTATCGTAGCGTCCGCTTGGCTTACTACCTACGTCGTCACCCCCAGTTCGTCACTGGCGAACGTTAAATATGACGCGATTTTGACGTAATCGTTGGCCATTACGCGTGCGAACATGGCAACGATTGCGTCAGAATTATGTCATTTTCGACGTTCGCGTATGACGAACGACTCGCCCCCGCAAGACTGGCTCGTCACATGAAATCAAAACTAAAACAATTGGATTCTACGTTGCAGTCTCATCGAGAGTTGTCTGGACGAGACCGAAACCAGTGCTAGGTCTCGGATGACGAGACGGGGCCAAGCCCTCCTATTAAATATCGAAGCGAGAGCTAAACTCGTCATGTTATTCGAACCGGTTCATGCTTGTGGCCACAACTGCAAAACAAACAGACACCAAAATGCCAATTCGTCGAGTTAAAACTGCATCTCGTTTGCTTCGCTTACTCGGTCACTAAACAATTTGAAACTTACATTTTCCATTTCTTTCACCCTTGTTTTTATGTTTTATCTCTTTCTTAAAATGTCTCACGGGAAGTTCGCATCCCGAGATGACTAACTTCCAGATCCATTCCAACTTCAAATCACCGTCCTTGCAGTTGAGTATACCATTCAGTACCACATGGTCTTTTGTTCTTATTTGTTACATGGCCTTTTGTTACGTCTTGACGAAAGGTCAACGGCAGGGTTGTAAGAAAAAACAAATGCTATTTTTTTCATCTCTGTAGTGTCCACGGCCTATCTTGAGTTCGCCCCAGAACGACACAGATAATCAATTGTATGTTTTTGGTAGTAGAGTGCCTTGTTGACATCCAGGATGGTTACAAAAACATTGGCGGCCGTCGATTAAAGCCGCTCCCTCCAGGAAGACGTAGGCGCTCAGAAAATACCTACAGGAATCAAGACAGGCCGCGTACACAATATATCTGAATGTAAAACTATAGGTTTCTTTGGTTTTAGTCTTCTGTACAGCCGAAACGGCTGGGAAAACTATAGCAACAGCTTTGTCCGCCCGTCGCCTTTTTCAGTAGTATAAAGGTGGAGGCATATAGTCAAGTGGACTTTAAAAAACACGGCAAATTAAAACATCGTTGCTTCCTTATACTGATTGGCTTTCTCGACGTAACTCAATGAAATAATAACATTTGATCGTCGCCTCTAAATGAATAGGCCTACTCCCGAACCCAATTCTCCATTAGCTGACACTTACGAAATTATAACGGGACGTAAAAATTAGGCCCAAAAGCTGACATTTGCAAACGAAGGAAGCAGTCGGCATTAAAGACTGGCCTTGTGAGGATACACAATCCACTAGTCTGAGAAAGAAAGAAAAGACAACTGCCCCAACTGGGACTCGAACCTAGGACTTCCCGTTTACTCGCTGGGCGCTCTAACCACTGCGCTACCAGGGCGCCTGCAGCCACTACCCGCCCCGGTAGCGCAGTGGTTAGAGCACCCGGCTAGTAAACGGACAGTCCTGGGTTCGAGTCCCAGTCGGGCCAGTTGTCTTTTCTTTCTTCCTCAGGCTAGTGTATTGTGTATACTCACAAGGCCAGTCGTTAATGTAGACTGCTTGCTTCGTTTACCCTTTACCTTCTGATTTCTTTCTTTATTTGACATTTGCACCTAAAATCTAAAACTAGGCCTAAAAGCAAACACATTTTTAACCGGCAATTGTGACGGTTACTGCTCTTAGATTATATACGAATGAGATCGCAGTTGCACTGTGCGTGGTAGAGGGGTGCGCTTCAACATTTTCGTTTAAAAAGTGGAGGAAGTCTACGCAAAAACAGTGTCGACTAATAGTCGCTGCAGCCGCTTTTTCTTTGTAACCGGCTTACATGTACGGCAACACGGAAATTAAGGTTATGCGCCATGTTCCTCATCTGACGTTTAAGCTGACTGTATTAAAAGAATAAGAAAAAAAAAATGAAGTAAACAAAAATATCATGGGAAAATAGTCGCAAGACGTCCAGTCTTATTTTCTTCAATTTATATTACAATGAAGGCGGAGTTTCTTTCATCAGTTGAATAGCAATACATTCGATTCAGGAAACGTTGGAGTTCTGCATAGCGTTTATGACAACTGATGCGAACGGATCATCAGCATGCTACCAGTATGTCACGTGCGTTGTGGGATGGGAGAAGGATGAACTGGAACGCTACTAATTTCAGATATCATGCTTGACTCACGTTCGCGCCAGTTGGACAAGTAAAATTTCCCAGTCTTGTGAATGGAGATGGCCTACTTTCCGCTTCAAAAGACGTAGTGGTATATAACGCAATCAATACTATCACGGTTAAATGGTTTTGTAAAATCAGAAAGAAAATAAAGAAGTCTGCAGTGGAAGATCCAGGGATGGGTTGGTGGGTGCATCTGCCTCCCCCCCCCCCTCCCACGTTCCAATCTGGGACGGTCTGGTGCCTCCTTGGCTCTACTGGTTACTGGCTCGATGTCCCTATGATAATGTGATAAACCCACCACGCCCACCAGTCTAGATCCGCCACGGGAGGTCTGAATACTTTTTATTCTGGATACTAAATACAGATGCAACCCTCTTTACGGTGCCTTTTGGACTTATGTCTGACTGCCTGAGCGCGGAATCGAACCCAGAACCTCAGGCAGTCTGACATATAAGTCCAAAAGGCAACGTAAATAGGTTTGCATCTGTATTTAGCTATTTCTTGTGAGCCTTTGGCTTTCCCGTCTTTAATTTTATTCTGGAGTTTTGTTCCAAGTTTCTTGAGTTGAGTTAAATGCCAAACCCGTGGTTAAAAAATTAATTTAATTACCTTATGAAATATATTTTTGAGACTCGAAGACTGTTAGAGGTATTTACCGTTAAAGGAAAACCATGAGTTTTAAATTTCCAAAAACACAAATCTGGTTTAATCAGTTATTGGGAGCAATTACTGAAAACTACATTTTTTAAATTTAAATAAATCTCCGAAATGAGTGACGCGTGGACTGGCTATCTGTCAGAAGAAGTAAGGGCTCTTCGGTCGACGTTTCCCCTTTTATAGCCCAGGGTTGCTATTGGATACCGCTTGACTCGCATCCTGTTCCTGTGCTGGAATTCACTAAGGAGATAGTCCACTGCTCGTGTGATAGGGCAAATCAACATCCTTCGGATCAAGAGCTTGTGCAACAAGATCATGTGCTCCTGAAGTCACAAGCATACTTTTAAAATCAAAATGGCGAAGTTCATTTTCGAACAGGCCAACAAAGACTTTGCTAGGTATCAAAATAGTACCGGTCTCGGCAGCGTTCGACTCAGTACCGTCTCCACAAATTGTGATACGTCTTGACATTAGTGTGAAGATTACAGTGGAGTAGGGAAGGCCAAACGTTGGAGGGTTGTTAGACTAGACTTGCCAACTTATTGATTTTGCCGACTTGTTTAGTCGAACGACTTATTGAATTTGCTCTCATTTGCCGACTCCTTGCAAACACCTACTATGGCACATCTTTCCCTTATTTACCTCTAATCTTTATTATACATCGAGGCAAGTTAGTTGTGGAAGAGTCAACAAGAAGGGAATGTAGTAAGGTGAGGAGTAGTTTTTAGGTAGAACATTAAAGCCAGAACGATTTCACCGGAATCTAGTTATGGGCAACCGTAATTTTTACAGTACCATTTTGGCAACGCTGCATGAACAGTTTTCATTCGTCTTCCGACGTGGAAAAAAAAAATAAAACCAAATGATTATTTAATTTTTCCGGCCGCTATGCCGACTGGCCAAACGTTGTAGGGGTGCGCAAACCCCTTGCACACCCCTGTGAAATCGTCCTTGTCTACGAACATTTTAAATCTTTGCAACGACGGATGGACCTCTGCATGCACCCCACTTCGGGTGGCGTAACGTTATGTCTCTACAAGTCTGCTGGATGGCAGACGCTATGCGAAAAATAAAGTTGGCAAAATTGGCAAAGTTTATGCGGTGAAAAATCATGAAATGCCAGCCTTCATCCCTTCACCCCCCTCGCCCCAACTTGCAAATATTTTGTCTTCGATACCCCCCTGGTCGTTGATCCTTAGTCTTGGGGGTAAGGGGGGCACGTCCATCCTACCCCCACCCCTTTCTCTTCGTTTGCTAGCTACAGCCCACGACCATATGTCGTTATGAGTAACTCGTTTACGGGAAATTGACACGTGATGAAACAATGACGCACTTCCTGTGGACGAGACGGAGGCTCGCGTGACAGAAACGTTTTCCCAGGAGAGATTCACGATATGCGGAAATATATGAGTCGGCAATGGAACGCTTGCCCGCTGAGATGTAGCCCACATTACACGGCGTTTGTGTGTTTGTACTACTGCAATAAAAAGAAAGGGTAGCCTAGCTTCAATATAAAACCACAACAACAAAAAACCTTCACGCATGGTTTCACAATATTCATTCAACAAAAGAGGAGGAAGGATAGAAAGCCACCATGGTGAGACGATTAAGGGGTAATCATTACTCTCCTGCGGTTGAAATGGCGGTTTGTGCAGGGATTATAGCCTGAAGCAGTATACATTAAAAGCTAATGTAATGATTGATGATGTTGTATGAAGCTTGGTAGTTCACATTAAAAGTGATTACTTACACTAATAGTTAAATTTTATAGTTTCCATCGTTAAATGATAAATGTGTTTTTTTTTTCTCGTTATAATAAGTACAGACGCAAACCTATTTACGCTGACGTTTGGACTTATATGTCAGACTGCGTCAGTGGGGAATCGAACCCAGTGGGGAATCGAACCCACGACCTTTGAAACCAATGGCCGACGTCCTACCACCGAACGATACTGACACCGCCTTTTTTTTTTAAATAAATACAAATGCAAACTTATTTATGTTGCCGTTTTGGACTTATATGTCAAACTGTCTGAACGGGGAATCGAACCCATGACCTTGAAACCAAAGGCTGAGGTCCTATACCGCTAACATTTACTTGACTCTTGTTGAGCTGTTTACTTTCCATACTTTTAATACTTTTTTCCCTGTTATACAAGTAAACCTTACTAGTCATATTAAGGATGAAAGATGTGTTGACTGTTGATATGAAGATAACATAGTTCATGAAGTGAGAATAACAGGAAAAGGGGCACAAGTTATTATTCTTATGCAACAAAGGAAGGCAAGTACTTAAGTAGACTTAAATTAAATGCAACAGTTATCAGTCGACAAAATATTCATTACACGTTTCTAACAAAACGGTAAAAGTTACAAAGAAAATAAATAGCACCTTTCTAAATTGGAAATTTTGTCCTCTTCCATTTCCAAACGGTTGTTGTGTATTTTTGGGAGCACGAACCCAAACTGGGTTATCAGCCCCACGACGGTGGGGTTCTCCATTAAACAAACTAACTCGCAGTAGCAATAATGCGTAATCTTCACGTTTATTCCGAAAGCGTGAAGTTAATTACCATGCTGGTATTTTATTAACGTTACATTAAAATTATTTGTTAGCATCAGTATTGTTAGCATCTGTTGAATCTGTTGGTCTGGCTTGTTAGGGTAGGTTTAGGTTAGGTTAAGGTTTAGGTTAAGTAGTTGTTGAGCTTATACGAATGTATAGGCCGTGTATATACTCATTAAAATAAAAAAATTAAAATTCGATCTTCAGTTTAGGCCTTGCGGCTGACGTTGGCTGATAGGCCTGATGTTGTTGTTTGTTTTTTAGGGAGTAAGTAAAAGTAAAAAAAAATTATGTAAAACGTACAGTCAACTTATAAAAATGCCAAATAATGTCAAAAGAATAAGACAAAAAAAAAAAACAACAGAAACATAAATGAATTCAAGAAGAGTAGACGTACATCGTACGTTTTTAGTGATGTAGCGATGTTTGAAATGTGCAGTCGCATTTGAAACGTAAGCACAGCCAGCCAGCCGGTTGAACACTTAGCGGTAAGTGTCTTAATGATATAGATCACTGTAAAGTAGACTGTACTGTACAAGAATTACATCCAAATTGTTTAGTCGTTGGGGAGAGAATCAACATTTTGTCATTGAATCAACATTCTCCCCCCTCTCCCCTTTTGGAAAAAGTGAAATGTGGCATTTCGCAATTTAACATATGAAACAGAAATGCAGGTACAAAACCATTTTATTACTTTGAGTTGCCGCAGTGGAAGACATTAAAAAAAATACGGAGCTTTGACATTTAAGAATAAAACACACTTGTTAACAGTAGTAATATTTAAGGCCAAAAAATGAATAGACACACATACAATAAATACTCAACGTTTCGAGAAGAGGCTCGCTCAATTGAGGAGTACAATTTACCGCTTACCTGGCAGGAATTTGTTTCAGCTTTGTCCAAGTCGCATGACTCCGCCCCGGGGCCTGATGATATTCACTATCAACTGTTGAAACATCTGCCTCTTGCATCCCAGCAGTTCTTGCTGGGGATGTTCAACCGTGTGTGGGCAGAGGGCTCTATTCCAGCAGCATGGAAGACAGCAGTGGTCATCCCGATTGTAAAACCGGGCAAAGACCCTACTTCTCCTTCCAGTTATCGCCCAATCGCTCTGACTAGCTGTGTCTGTAAACTTATGGAACGGACGGTCAGTGAGCGGTTGGTGTGGGTGTTGGAATCACGGGGATTCTTATCTGTGTCCCAGTGTGGCTTTCGACGGTTTCGGTCAACTATCGATCATCTAGTTGCCCTTGAATCAGATGTGAGGGAGGCTTTTCGCCTGCGTCATCATCTGGTTCAGGTTTTCTTTGACTTGGAGAAGGCGTATGATACGACGTGGCGTTATGGGATTCTCCGTAATCTCTATAACTATGGCTTGAGGGGACAGATGCCACTGTTGCTTTCTGCTTACCTCTCGGGCCGTTCTTTTCGCGTTCGTGTCGGGGCGACTCTTTCCTGCCCGTTTGTCTTGGAGAATGGTGTGCCTCAAGGTGGTGTTCTTAGTGTCGTCTTGTTTGCTATAGGGATCAACCCCATTGCTCAGCAAGCTGCTGTTCCCCAGTCATTGTTTGTCGATGACTTCGGCCTGCGCTTTCGGGCAGCTCGCATGCAGACCTGCGAGCGGCAGCTACAGCTGGCAATTAACAAAGTCCAGACCTGGGCGGTAAGTAATGGTTTCCGGTTTTCTCCGGACAAGACTGTGTGCATCCACTTTTGCCGCCAACGAACACTGCACCCGGATCCTTGCCTGTACTTGGGGCAGGCACAAATTCCTGTTGTCCCACATGCACGTTTCCTGGGTCTGGTGTTCGATTCCAGGTTGTCTTGGCTTCCACACTTACGCCAGCTTAAAGACAAGGCTTTGCGGGCGCTTAACATCTTGCGGGTCCTGTCGGGCACTTCATGGGGTGCCGATCGCGCTGCCATGTTGCGCCTCTACCGAGCCCTTGTCCGCAGCAAACTTGATTATGCGTGTATGGTCTATGATTCGGCTAGTGACTCCACTCTCCAGATGTTGGACACAGTGCATCACAGTGGCCTGCGTGTGGCGACTGGGGCTTTTCGAACTTCTCCAGTGGTCAGCCTCTATGCTGAGGCCTCGGAGCCACCTTTGGCCATTCGTCGGCGACAGCTTGCCATTCAGTATGCTGTGCGTTTGCGTGCTGTGCAATCCAGTCCTGCTTGGTCCATGGTTTTTGGGCCAGACTTGCGAGTCGGTAGACGCAGGGTGGGTAAGGGTGATTTCCGCGATAGGCTCCAGCAGTCCTGTCACGAGATAGCCTTTGAAATGCCCTGCGTCTTGAGGCTTGAGAGAATGCCAGTTGCCCCTTGGCTTGTCCCAGGTGGCAGTTTCATTTTTGCTCTGGCGTCCCTCCCGAAGGGTTCCACTTTACCAGCAAGGTACTTACAGGAGTTCCGGCGGCTGAGTTCTCAGTACGCCGGTTATCAGCGCCTGTTTACTGATGGGTCGAAGTCCGACGTTGGCGTGGCGTGTGCTTGTGTGTGTAAGGGTGTAACGATTGCCCATCGCCTTCCATCAGGCTATTCTGTGTTCTCTGCAGAGCTTTTGGCTCTTGGTTTGGCGGTGGAATGGATCCTTGACCTTCAGGGCACGCATTTCATTGTCTTTAGTGACTCCATGAGTGCCCTGGAGTCCTTGGCGAATTACAATCCTCGGAACCCCTTGACACAACGTGTCCAAGCTTTGCTTTCCCGCTTGCCTGGCCAGCGGAAAACCGTGCTTTTCTGCTGGATCCCGGGCCATGTTGGGATAGCAGGGAATGAACAAGCTGATTCTGCTGCGAAAGGGGCCCTTTCTGGCCCTCTCGGTAGGGATCTCAGCCTTGTTCCCTCAGATGCCTTTCCAACTCTGCGTCTGACGTTACACGCTTTTTGGCAAACCTTGTGGGACAGACAAGACGGTAATAAGTTACGGACCATTAAAGGCACTGTCGAGGAGTGGCACTCGGCGTGTCGCCGTAGTCGCCGTGAGGAGGTTGTGTTGGCCCGTTTGCGGATTGGTCACACCCGGCTTACTCACTGTTTCCTTTTGCGGGGGGTTGACCCTCCTGAATGTTCTTGGTGTCGGCGGCCACTTACGGTCCGGCACTTACTTGTTGATTGTCGCCATCTTGATGGTGTTCGTCGTCGGTTCCATCTTCCGCATGACATTGCGCGTCAATTGGGCGATAAGTCTGTCCTCCTGTCCGGTGTTTTTCAATTTTTGCAGGAGGTACAGATGTATGACAAGATTTAGATTAGGGGTTTGAATAACATCTCTGTAATGTGTGGTGCAGTGGCAACCCGGACCACTGCACTGTGACTGAGGTTGGCGCTAATGACCAAGTTGTCGACGCGCCATTAAGCCTCAATCCCCCCCCCCCCCTCAACGTTTCGATTTAAATCTAAGTCATTATCGTAAACTCGTTATAATTAATTTAGAATTATATTTCTTCAGGTGTAAAATTTGCTTTTGGAGTTCATGGATTTGTATACAAGTCTAAACGAATAGCTTAATGGTTTAAAAAAGAAGGGGAGGGAGTCCAAACTTCAGAATGACGAAAATGGTTGTGCCCATTTTGTCGCTTTAAATTTAAATTTGACTATGTTCTGACAGTTTCGCCTGTCATAAAGGACATATTTTAATTCAAAATTATTTAATAACTTAAATCATGTATATTTTATTTTACACTTTATATTTTTTTACTCTTGATAACGAGTTAGATGTAACTCGAAACGTTGAGTACTTACTGTGTGCCTTTGTTTTGGTTTAAGAAAATTTACAACGAGCTTTGTTATTCGCAAAAAAAATTAAAAATAAAAGTAAGAAGGAAAAAAACAACCACCAAAAAACTGTCGGTTTTGCAGCTGTATGTAGTAGCAGTTTGTACCGTATCCTTGCTCTTGTTGTGGTGGTGTGATTGTACTAAAATTGGCATAGGTCAGTGCCAAGGCTGATGAGAAAGGCCGTTTACCGGGCACTCAGCCAATGAAAAAGTGACAACTCAGAAGGGGAGAAAGTGCAGCTGACATCTTGGCGGATGAAGGCGCTAAAACGCCTTTTAATACTTGGCCCGTTCAGCGAAGAGCTCATTTACCGCGCACAACGTCTGCCTTGCATGTCTTAAAAAGTGTCAGTCTAAAATGAAATCTTGGCTAAGTATAAAAGAAAAGATGGCAACTATGTCAAAGTTTCCTTTGTTTCCTTTGACATAGCACCTATGTCCTTCACTTAGCCAAGACTCCATTAGTGCAAAATTAACTTTTGTTCCTTTCCCCCTCGCTCGACTGGGATGGAAAATCGAACCCATTACCGACACCATTAAAATAATTTTATGCACAACTTTTTTTTTTACGACGATGAACTGTTCATTGCACAAATTGATAGGGTGTCCATGGGGAGCCCAATTTCAACGTTTTTGGCCTATATAGCTCTTTTTAGAAACAAGATACTGCAGACACTTTGCTTATATTGACAATTTACTCGCCCTCACCCGCTTCTTCAATCCTCAGTGGCTACCGATCCTGTCATGATCACATTCCGACCGAGCCTAATTGGACCGATCATCCAACTCTCCATCATTACGAGGTCATTACTGCGTTCGAGTAGAACGATCAGGATTGTAATTGTATCAAACCAAAGAACGACTTGGAAAAGCAACATTGGCTTACCACGAAGACGTACGTTCGATCACTGTGAACTGTACCCAAGAGTTTTGGCGCGAATCGTTGTATATAAACAAACATTTTTGGCGCCAAACAGGATCAGTCAGGCAAAGCTGGCAACGAGAGCGGTCACTTTACGCTTGTGGCTGGCTTGTTGGACAAATTCGTTGTTTTCGATTTTCGAGAAATGTAATAATGCTTGTAAATGAGAGTGTTTGGAGCCGAAAGTAAATCAACATTATTTACACATATTTAAGTCGATCCATTGAATTTACAACCTTCTCTCCCCTACACTATGGTGGAGTCCAAAAATAATGCAATAGCTTTTCTGGACAACTGCGATCATCCTGCAATATCCCGCAAACCAGGTATACAACAGCCAGGTCGATCCAATATATATACTCCTCTTACTCTGACCCCATAGGCCAGAGAAACGATAGAACCTTTGCACCAAGACCAACTGAGAATGAAGCTGCGTTCCTTGCTTCAATCTCAGTTGGCTTTGCTTTACACGCACTACGTAAAAGTCGGTGCCACAATAGGAAACGCTTTCACAAATACCATGAACAAATACAGCTTGTTACACCTTGGACAAATACATTGAAAACGGCTTCCCTTTCCACCTCTTCACAAATGTAATCGACCATAAAAACCTAAAAACTTTATTAGTACTTCATATTTCAGAGGGTGTACTGAGGGATTAGGACCCACACAATATTACACCCCTCCGTTCCTCATTTCCAAATACTATATTCCAACCCTGGTATAACAATCGATCCAAAAACTTCCAAAAACATAATAGTGTATCAAATTCTGCGCAAAGAACCAACATGCACGGCGACTTAGTATTACGTAGGTACGACTAAGCAGAATTTAAACAAAAGAGTCTCGTATACCACAACTAACGAGTCAAAAATAACGACCAACTAACTTACTCGTCCTACATAAGATAAGGACAGAGCATACCCCAGACCTTCACAACACAGAATTTTATTTCATTCAAAACATTACAAGGCACTGATAAATCTTGAAATTCTGCGCATTCTTTGGCAAAATTCTCCTGTACACAACCACACGATACCGGTAAATTACGCATTAAAAGAATATGTGCCCGTTTTACAAAAACTGGGTATCTCCAGTTTCTCTCACCGGGGCAAACCAATATAAACTGCAGAGCAAAAATCCCCTCCCTCACTTTTCACGTGCACTAGCAGGCAAGAAATCAGGTTCCCTACTAGCAGTTTCTAAGCTGGGGGCCCTTCCCCCATAGTCATCGATCGTCATCAGTTGCTCAATCTCCCCTCCAGTATTACGTCATTTCTAACTTGATTCCTCCTCCCAACAGAGGTTGTTTTCTTGTATTTCCCTCTGTTTTTCTTAGGACTTTATTTTTGCGGTTTTCCACCCTTTTACTGGGATAACGGTGCTTACGTCGTCAACTGGCTACCCCCCTCCCTTCCCCTCCCTCCTTCCTGATGACATAATACTTGAACGTCCCCCTGCCTTATGTCCATTTTATTTATTTTTATTTTTATTCATCTACTTTGTGTTTTTTTCTTTTCCATTTTACGTTTTTTTAAAGTGTTAACGTGACTTTGGCTTCTTAGTCGTATCTTTTATTGCTTGATAACGAAGTTGGGATTGCTCTGAAACGTCACAATTGTGTATTTTGTGTGCAATGAACTGTCTTTCCAGTTTTTCCGTTTATACCATTTATACTATTTTATTATAGAGGCAAACTACCTCGTACTCTCAAATCTTAAATAAGTGCTTTAAAAACCTATGCAAACCGAATTTAAACTCCCAGACTACCTCAAACAGAATATAACTTCATCCAATTCCTTAAACCACCACTGCATATAAGTCCACTTACATCTGACGGAGTGAAAAACAGCTAATTCAAAGGTTTCGTCCCGTAAATCAAACTTTGTACTCCGAAATCAAACTAACTCGTATCTCCAACGTTTTTTTTTTAAGTCAGGCCACGAACCCCATTTGTACAAAATTCCTCAGTTCAGAACCAGACTGAATCTTGAAACTCTCCATTGCCACCCACTCTCTTCCAGTTTAGAGCCATATTCTTCCCAACACAAATAAATTTACAGAATCTATTGATTTATTTAAAAAAAATCTTCCATTTTCATGTTTCACAACCAGAGTAAAGGGCGGGGGGGGGGTTGTTAGAACTTATCATGTTAACCAGCCATATCTTTCGCTACGCTCACTCCATTGGCGTCGATCCATGCTTCATGCAATTTCTTTGATTCCAAGAGCATCACAAAATCGATGTACTGATTTTTTCGATGCAAACTAATTGCAATTGTTTCTCACAGTTCGTCCATCACTTCCCTCAGCACGCCTGCTTATGACGTCATAGTTACATCAGAACGTTCGTGCAGGCATAATGAATTTTGCATGAACAAACTATGACGTCACGAATAACGTTAGGAGGGTAAAAAAAACTTGACATTATTTTTGTCTGTTTTTCGCGTATTTGAGGGTCATAAAATCAAGTCCTGTGACAAAAATAGGCCTAACGGTTGCACAATTTAATTACCTTTCATTTGGTTCTACTCCAACGTTTGTAGGTGCCTTGTTTCAAGAGGAGTAGAGGTACACGGACACAAACACAAACACACACACACACATCATACGTTTATAATGATTTTAGATAGCCAAGAGCTCTAGTACTACTCACTTCCACTTGTGCTAATCCAACGCTAATCCTTACTAGAAAAACTCAAAGATTATGAGAGACAGTTTTACTCAACGAATGATATTAGGTCGACGACCATGTGTGACGTGTTGTTACGCCCGTCATTCAGTACGTTCCAAAAGGAAGAAAGGAAAAAAGGATGGAGGAAGGGTACGTGAACGCATTGGTTATTTTCTCCCATACTTGGGCAAGTCCAAGGTCCACACTCCAAGGTCTCTCTTTTTTATGCTCAAGTTTGTTCTCATTTTCTGGTTCTGCCCTTTTCGACTATAATGTTCTGTCAGTTTGTCTGTGAACAAGAACTATATCCACTACTAAAAATGATTTGATGATTTAAATATTTTTTATTTCTTTGTAATGATTTTTACTCTTGGAAATGGGGTTATAATTCGAAATGTCAAGGGTTCACCGTATTCATGTGCATTTTTTGGCTAGTTAGTTGAATGCACGTCAGCCAAGACCCTCATTTTGCTGACGTTTATTCTCCGTGGCTTTTTAGCTGCAACTTCAGCATTGTTTTTCTGTCGCTTTTCAGCCGCTTCTTCCGCTTCGTTTTGGTCTGCGCGTTTTAGTCTGCACTGAGAGTTGTCACCCCGTTTGTTCCCCCTCGAAATGTTTTTCTATTGGCAATTTTATAACAACAGTAAGATCAGTGGTCTGGCGCTTCTCTGTCGCTCAAATCACACAAAAAAATAAAATCTCAGTTTTTTAAACTACTATAGTTGATCGATCGCCTTTTTCAAAGGTAAACAAACGCAAAAATCAAAAACGAAAACACAAAAAAAAAACTAAGAAGCGCTATAACGGCAGTCTGTTATAGCGCTTCAGCTTTGTACTGTACGCAGAAATGGTTTTGTGCAGTACTGTCTATAAAAGACAGTGGAGCCAAAAGCACATGCGATAAGAATAAAACACTAATATTTCGACACCAAGGTGCATACACGCGATGTCTTCATCAGAGTAAAAATAATAAAACACCTTACGTTTCGGCTAACAGGCCACTCCGAAGACTGCAGCACGTAGTAACAAGTAACCAATGTCGTGAAGGAAGGCCTGTAAGGTGTTTCATTGTTTTTACTCTGATGAAGATACTTCGTGCATACTACCTTGGTATCGAAATATTAGTGTTTTATTCTTGTCGCATGTGGTTTTGGCTTCAGTGTCTTTTATGATCTGGGCAAAAATAAGGCCGGATTTTCCCAAGTATGGGAGCAAATAACCATGCTGTTACGTGCCCTTCCTTCATCCTTCCTTCCTTTCTTTCTTTTGGAACGTACTGAATGGCTGATGTAACAACACGTCTCACAAGGTCGGCCACGTAACATCTTTCGTTAAGCCAAACTGTCTGTCATAATTTTTATTTTTTTTCAATCTGGGCTGGTCGCTGGATTGCTAACTAGTAGTTATGAATTCGTTCCATATACGGAATGCAGTACAAATAAGGGTATTTTTGGATTTAGGACGATTTGGCACTGTCTATTAGTTACAAGCCATGTTGTTGGCTTAGTTCACTCTTACTTCATATAGTGTTTCCAATCCCCACAACGTCATAAAATCGATGTACTGATCTATTGGGACCCAACCTAAGGGTGCGTTGACGCAACAAGTCATTCTCGCTCGCCGAATGCTATTTGCTAGTCAACCGTTATTTATTTATGATTAGTTTCCTGTTGCTACTAAATGAATGCGGCAAGAGATAACAAATTGTATGTATTATAAATAACAACGCGGATTGACCAGTAATTTTAAACACGGATTGAACTACAGTAATTTTAAACATTGCTACGAGATTGTTGTCATTTCACGCTATTTTCGAAATTTGCAATTCTCTCGCAATGATCGAACGTCGGTAGAATAAATAGCTTCTCGCAGCGAGAATTCAAAAACCAACATTTCGCGGCTACCGAATCGAAGACGAACCATCGAATGCCGGCATACAAAAAACATTCCGTCGTCTTGCACTGCAGCAAAAATGTTTTCTTATTGTCATAAATCGACGCTCAAATGTTGCAAGCATCGTACGCCGTGTCACGAGGCACGAGGAGAAGATTTGCGTCTGCGTCGTTGCCATGGTTACTAATACGCATAGACAACTCGAAAGCCGCATACTCCGGTAAAGGCGAGAAGCAGCCATCAGATTTAGTATTGATCAAGTAAAAGCTATAGTGAGCGAGAAAACTGTCGTTGCGTAAACGAGCCCTAATTCCAGATGTTGCTTATGATTTGTTCATCACATTCCTTAGGGTTTCTGCAGTTCATCAGTAAAGAGGGTTTCTTTCACGTTGAAAAGTTTTACTATACACGGAAATCGCTCAGTTTTCTTGCTCAATACGTGCACCTCCGTGCGAGTTCTGAAACGCGAATGTGTTTACAACCTTTTAAAAGCTACAGATCTTTTTTTTTCAGTGCTTCCAGCCAGGACAAGCCAACTAATTTTGAGATCTGCATGTCCCTTTATTGATACTGAGTATGATGCAAAATGTGTCGTTGTTTTAGGTGCGTTTTTCTTGGAGCCTAATTATTTTAATTTATACCACGGCTTGGACGTCACGCCAACTCTATGCCATTCTAAATTTCCGTAGGTTAAACCACGTTAACCATGACAGGAAACGTGCGTCATCGCTAAAACTGTGGATTATCAAGTTACCCCACACTTTTGCCGATAACCCACACTTTTGCCGATAACCCACACTT
>JAHWFP010067452.1:0-16635 GCA_023313725.1 Lithobius niger | reverse complement strand
CAATCAGCCAGGAAAACGCCACCAAGGTTAATACTATATTAGCCAGCAAACTTGGCTCATTGCCCTCCTTTTTAATTTCTTTGTCTGACTACTTTATTAGACTGCTGAAACTTTTGGACTTAGAACTATACAATCCTATGGCTCTAACATGGACATTTACTCAAGTCATCATATTTGCAGATAACCATAAACATTCCATGATCAAAAAAAAATTAAAGAAGACGATAAAGCACAAAGTTTGCTGGTAATAAGATTTAACCTTAGTGGCCTTTCTCTGGTTGAATGATATCACTACTTTCAAAGGCCGACCCTTTTCGAAACTTGGTGGCTTCTCTTATAACTATTTGTTTTTGGTGGATATCACCACCTTCATAGGACTGTGAACGTACCAAAGGTCACATTGTCTTATCATCATCTCTGTCGTTTGGAGCACTGCTAAAATTTTATGACTATACATTTTGACATTGACAACTAATCGTATGTAGCCATGTACAAGTAAAATTCAACAGTAACAATAAGATTATCTCATCTCATCTGCTTGGCAGCGACACACTAGCATGTGTCTAGATTAACCAGCAAACGTAGCGCATTACTAAGACCTACTTCTTTAAAAAAAATTACTTTTTATTTTATTTATTATTTATTTTACTTGATTGGGTTCACGAACTGCATTTTGTTTCCTACTCTTCTTTGTCGCCAGCAAAACAGTCCCGCTCATCGTCGTGAGGCAGATAAACCAATTTGGATTCGTGCTCCGTAACAAAAAAATCCGTGCAGTAAAAGACACCCTGTCTCTTAGTGAGCCAATTCAGTATATTGAAGTTGTTGTTGTTTGCGTTTAAGGAGCACGAAGTCAGAAGCCAGACTGGGTTAGCAGCCCCAAGACGAAGAAAGGGACAATTCACTTATAAGCGTTACTACGCGGTGACAAACTAGCGTGTGTCTAGATTACATAAAATTGAGCGGCTTGTGACAACGACACAGTTTGCTTTCGTGCTCCAAACAAAAACAAACAAACAAACAACAACAAGAACGAATTGCGGGCCTTCACGAATAACTGAACTTGTGCTGGGCATGTGTTGCTTCCCCGATTATTTTTCTGCTTGTTTGTGCTTTGGCTCCATTGTTCTTTCCCCGAACATTGCTTTGGGACTGCTCTTCCCTTAATTACTCTCTCGTGTGTTTTGTGGCTATCGTGATATGTTCCTTCCTCACACACGCAATGTTTTGCAATGGACGAGAGTGTCAGATTTTAAGGAAACTATGCCAAGATCTTTTAAGGCTTAAACCCCATTACTTCACATTCTAAAGCTAACTGATCAGTCAGTGATCTGGGGACGGGCGAGTTGAGTTGCCAAATAGGCTAATCCGGGTCATGCCACTCCGCCACTCCATGCTAATCCAGGTCATGCCAAAACGTAAATGAATAAATGTGCCTGACTATACCACGTCATTTCCAGAGTATGATTTTCGCTGTGTTGTCTTTTTCTTTTCTACATTTCAATACTAGCCGAACCCGCGCATGCTGCACGGTGGATTAAATTTCCCAGTCTTACCCTCTTTCGGTGTAGGGTCTTCTTAGGAAACTGAATCGTATTTGCAATATTTAACTGTTTGACGAATCCTTTAATGTTACTGTTCCACAATGCGAACTGCTGTCACCCTAACCCAACATCGTGCACTGAGATGTGAATATTACGTCTGATGTAAGTCAGGTTACCCCTTTCTTCCCTCTTATCCCTCTCCTTCCCGTTTTCTTCACCCTTTTCTCCCTCCCCGCTTCTCCCCTCCCCTCTTCCCCTCCCCCTCTTCTCCCCTCCCCCTCTTCTCCCCTCCTCTTCTTTCCCCTTCCCTCCTCTTCCCCTCCCCCTCTTCTACCCTCCATCTTCTCCCCTCCTTTTCTTCCCCCTTCCCCTCTTCTTCCCCTCCCCTCCTCCTCTTTCTCCTTCCCCTCTTCTCCCCTCCTCTTCTTTCCCCTTCCCCTCTTCTTCCCTCCCCTTTCTTCTCGTCTCCACTCTTTTTCCATCTTCTCTCCTCCCCTTCCCTTCTTTGCCGCTGGTCACTGTAGGCCTAAGTAGTCTTGACAAAAATCGTTGCAAATCATTGGAATAGAAATAGAAGTTCCGCGACAGGTGATAAACAAAAACTAAAAATAAGTTTTGGAGATCTGTTCTTTATGGAGAAAAATAGGCTATAACTCGTAGTTGTGTAGAGTTGAATTATCACGAGGCTTCAACAATAGGAAAACACATAGAAAAACAATGATTGATTGATTTAGATCATAGGCAGCCCAAAAACCATGCGCTCATACTTACTCTAAACTACCCAACTTAATAGCTTAATAGCACAAGTAAAACACTCGGGGAGAGAGACGCAACTGTGTAACGGCAGACGCTACGACGGCTGAGGTGCTTGTAACGCCCCCGGTTTCCTGGTTTGACACGGAGATTCAGCTTAAGGTGTTGCGGTGATTATTGTGACTTTTACGGCATAAGCACAGCATGGGCTACAGTCCCAGCATGGGGGATGGAGCGTCGGGTCCTAAATTAAAGGGGCCTAACTTTAATACTGCTGGTATTTCACTGCTACCAGCGATGGAAATTTAACCATTTATCAAGAGCTAAACTAAAAATGGTCTACATATTTATTTACACTTAAACAGTTAATCAACTAGCAAACGAACTGAAGTTAAAAACTTCTGGTTTTTATTATAACAACAGGGAATGAAAATTACACTTTACACTTGGTTTGCTCGAAAGCTTTTGAAATAAACTTATTTAAAAAGCAACAAGATTGAATTTACAAGTTAGTAATTCACACGATTTTACACCAAAACGACACTTGTGTTTTGAATAAACAATCAATTAAGTTTTCGACTAGGAAAAGCAATACTGAAGCTCAGCTGAGACGTCCGCAAGACTGAACAGCCCAGGCTGGTTACAGTCTATCAAACAGTATGTTTCAAACACGCATGAAAGATCAACCGTTTCACAGTTTTGTTTCTAAGTGATAAAACAGAGCCTTAAACCTCCCAGAGTTGCTGTTTCTAAGTCAACTCCTCAAATTATAAAAGCCTCGACTACTTATAAAGTCCGTCTGAAGTGAATAACCAATGAATCCCACACAAAGATCAAACCGTCAGTTATTTGAATTAATGTTTAAAACAAATAAGGAAAAATTTGGTTTTTAGAAAGAGAACCACTCTGACGTTATGGGGTGAGAGAACCTAAGATGCCGCTACAGGCGTCACCACCATAATTTTCCCTAGCTAGAGAGAGTTTAAGTTAAGTTTTAAACTAAAATTTAGACTTGGGGGGGTCCTAAATTAAATTTTAAAAAGCTAACAACAAACATACGAACCACTGCCATTTTGCCCGGCATGGCATCCCACGGACATGGCGTCTCCACTCCCGACTGGCGTGACCATTCTCTAGCTTGAGATCTGTGAGCTGTGCTAATGATTGCGTTCTGGGGCTGAGGTTTTATACACATTACCGGAAGTTGGCGCGGACGCCGAGGATTGCTACGGGAGTCTGATTGGCCGAGGGCCTCTAGAACTATGGAAAGTGGGAGGAGAAGTCGGATGAACAAAGGGAATCGGTGCAGAGCCGTTTGAAGGAGTAGGGATATGTAAAGACGGAAAAGATAGGCCTGTTTGAGTTTTACTCAATTGAACGTTGGGAAATAGGCCTTTACTTTGTATTATTGGCTATGGAATGAATATTTACATGTTTGCAACGTGAATAGGCTCTTGTTAAAGCTTGATACTTGGTTTTGGGTAATGCAGAAAGCATTACTATTAAATTTTACAAGCTTTAACTGAAAACTGCAGTGTTATACACCACAACTAGTTTTGGCTGGGGAGGGGGGCAAAAAAGGGGGATTCGAAGTTTTTGCACAGTTTGACTTACGGAATTGCTTACGGAATTATTTACGAAATTCTTTTAAAGAATTCTTTTAGTTTAATAGTATATCAAGCTATCAGTAGCATTTGGTTGGGTCCAGTCGGGCTGAGAGGAGAACTGAAACAAACATATATACACTAAAATTCGTGTCCGGTAGAATGCCGATGTCTAATTACTTGGACTAATGGCAGCGTTTCTGGGGGCAAAAGATTATTATAAAAAGGCTAAATAAATGAATAAATAGTCTAGCTTAGTTGTATGCTAAAACGCATGAAGTTAATTTGGAGGTTTAACCTTAAAGTTAAAGGACAATGTTTGATCTAAGTGGAAATTTTTCATAGTAGTTGCGATCGTTCAAACACGATAAAAAATATCACACATCAAATTGTTGTCTGTAAAATCTTCGAGGTTCAGTACCTTCGCAGAGGAAGCTCCTCCTAGAATTCAACTAAGCTAGTGTTTGTGGGCTTTATGCCCGAAACTATAAGAGTGATAAAATCAAAATACATAAATACAGGATTCAACAATGGCGGCCATGATGAAGTAGCGCTGCTGGTGGTTTTGGTCGATATTCAAATGTAGATTTGAGAGTCTTTCAGATGGAAATTCCGGATTCGGGCTTCCCCAAGAGGCTTGTATTTGGGCAGGCTATCGATGGTGAAAATTTGGATCGATTTGATCCATTATTAACAAAACGGCGAGATTTGCCTTGGCGAGGCATTTGGCTGCCTCAAGAAAAAAAATTTCAAATTTTGGGCAAAACAGGCGTTTTTCGGTGGCGCTCGATTACAACTGGAGGGGGGGGGCGGAATTGTACCAACGCGGAGTTACGTTAACTCCGGAATTTTCGTAAATACTGACCCGTGTGTTGGACCCGGAATTACAGTAACTCCGGATTCGTAATTTGCTCTAAAAGTGTCTGAAACAATCCGGAATTGTAGAGTAACACGGTTTCTGATGTTATATGTATAGCCGCAGCGAGCGCGGTAGCACGAGCGAGGCAGGGACATTATTTAATCATCAACAAAATCGGGAGTTACGATAAATCCGTGTTACCACAATTACTGATTATTTCAGACACTTTTAAAGCAAATCACGAATCCGGAGTTACTGTAATTCCGGGTCCAACACAGGGGTCAGAATTTGAAAAAAAATTCCCGAGTTAACCTAACTCCGTATCGATACAATTTTCCAGTGCTTCGCAACAGGAGCAAACACCAAAAAAAGGAACCAGAGGCGATCAGACAAAACCAGTGCTTCCGCTTCTGACAGAATTTCCCCGAGTAAAAACAAAATTTCCCTTTTTTTTTCCCTGTGCAAAAAAAAAATCCCGTTTTTAGTTCCTTGTTTAATTTCCTTTTATTACACCACTAATTTCCAACATTTCCTAATTTAAAATTGATGAGTCTATTTTAATGGCATAGGAGCGGGCTACCTACTGACGCAAATTGAAAATAAAATTCAAAGGACTACTTATTTTATTAGAACTAGTTAGTCCTCCTGCCAGAAGTGATGTATATGGGTGGAGCAGTAAAAAATTAGTTCTACCACAATTTTCGTGATTTTACCCTTAATAAACCAACAACAGACGAGAAAAAAATACTAACAAATTGTAAATTGGGGTTGTGTAAGATGGGGTTGGATAAAGGCTTAAAATGTTAACACGTGTTAAATGTGTTAAATGTGTTGGTGGGTCGGGATGGACAGAAGATAGCGAGACACTAGAGAAAATTGCAACTTAGAAATAAAACACAGAATTTCCCCATTTTTTCCCTTGTTCCCCGTTTAATATTTTTTTCCCTTGGGAAAAAATCCCTGTTAGTGGAAGCACTGGGTCACAAAACGGCTTGTGGCCTTACAAATACCGAGAGTCCCAAGTAATGCTCGCCTAGTGATTTCAAATGTGGGGAAATATTACTTCCACCCAAACAACTGGAACCTGGAACTACGTGTTGCGCAGCTTTGGAAACAGTGCGGAACGCGTATATTCTCATACCATCGCAACGCAAAAGACCCTTCCGGGGCATCGGACGAAAGTCTAACTGGAAAATCGTCTAATGGGATAATGTCTAATATCTGCATAAATAAAAAATCTGGAAAATCATCTAAACGGAATATCGTATAATGGAAAGTCGTCTAATTTCCCTGCCTCGCTCGCTGCGGCTATACTTATAACATCAGAAACCACAGGTATAATATTGTCGAGTAAGACGTTTACCCATTATACGATTTTTCAGCTAGACGATTATCCATCGCCCCACTTTACGAATAATTCATAAAGTAAGCCACAGTCAAATCAACAATCTTCTGCACTGCCAACTGGAGCCATTTTCATCAAAGCCTTCATAACACGAAACGTAGACGTTTCCTCATGCAGAGCTTTATCGTCCAGAAAAATCTGGCGATTTTACGAGTTTGTTGTCGATTTCCTTCGATCGTCAACATCAAGCAGCAACACAAGCAAAGTGGGCAGGCAGGCAACACAGCCGATATAAAATGTGGCTTGGGTCAAAGAGGCGGACTTAAATAAACCCCAAGAATTCCGAGTCTCCCCACCCCGCCTCCCCTGCGAAGTCACTTTTGCGATGGAGGGTACAGATGCCCCTGTCTAGTTCAATTCGTCCTCTAAGCAGCCCAAAGGTTATCTTTAACTGGTTCGCGCTTGTGACCCGACCTGGAGACTCGTTGCCCTACCGGCTGTCACCTTGGAGATACCGGCCACCTCGAACGCCGATAACCCTCGGCTACCTAAAGGCGAGTGGCCACACCGAGTCGATGGCCGTGTCGCCCGTTGTGAACATTTCATTCCTTTTAGGCTTGGTTCTTGTGTGTGTTGACTATAATGTTCGAGAATGGTCGCAAGACTTATTATTTCAGGGAGCAGGATAGAAACAAAGGTACTCCACAAGCACAGGTCGCACCTGTTTCAGACAGTGAGACCATGCAGTCAAGACTAATGCAAGGCTTTTTTAATTTATTATTTTTTGCTTTTTTACGGAGCGCGAACCCAAACTGGGTTTTCTGCCCCACAACAATGAGAGAGACAATTTAGCTGGATAAACCAGGAATAGCTAGGATCTTTGACAGTGGCGTGCCCAGAAAAGGGTAAAAGCCATCTTTCCTAGCCAGTTTTGCCCTTTTGGATATTTTTAGGCCTTTTTGGCATTTACGCCCTTTCTCATGCATCGCTGCATCAGCGAATGTGTGCACAAGAAGGCTTTTTTTTTTTTTAAAAAAAGGGGATTTTGCGAAAGGGGTGGGGCAATTGGGGGGGGGGGGGGGGGGGGGGGGATATGCCACTATTGACCATGAGCACGAGACACAACAGGGCCCTTCTCGTCCATAAAAATGACTAATTTAAGGCCGTTTGTTGTTTGTTTTGAAACAGCAGATGTTTGATATGCCAAACGATGCCTTAAAGGTACACCCGCCCGCCTTATAAGGCAGCCACGCGCTGATCGCCATCCGCGCAAATACCACCGCCAAGGTCATCTGAGATAGTAACTGCGTTCCTCGCAGCGAAGAACGCAGCTACTCTCTCAGTTGGCATTGTACCTAATAGACGAACCAGCATGAACGCATTAATTGTGTCGTCACAAACCCGATATAATTTTGCTTAGGCGATCTATTGGAATAATTAATTTTAATTTTTGCCGCATTAGTCTTTTAGATTTTTGATCTCATGGTAATTATTAGTAAATTAGTACATGCACACACAAAGATGAAACGTCATGGTTATTGTAAGCGCGCAAAGGATCATATACGTGCGTTCCGCATTAAATATAGTTAACAACTATTCAACAGAAAATCTCCTAGACTCCACATTTTAAAACGGATTTTTACCAAGGGATTGACTAACGGTAAGGAAATAGACCTTTGGGGTCGTGACTTGATATGTAGGATCGAGAAAAATTCCGCTGGGAGGAATGACCCTTTAAGTAATTATAAAAAAAATCAACAGACAATCAGTGATGAATAATTCATTAGTAACCCTATCCGACAAGCAAACAGAGCCACGATGGGATACGGCGCACGTACGCTTCGCGTGATGAGTTTCAGTTTCAGTTGGACCGGCGCATGCGTAACATTATTACGCCACCTGGGGTTAGCATAGCGCACTAAAATCAGCATTACTTACGTACACTGAATAGCCACACGTACTTCTGTTATTTTCTACTTTGCTTGTGATATAATCACTCAACGGAACGGTGTTCCGGTCCGACGAGGTCTGAGTTAAAGGGGGATTGCAACCAAATGACAGGCTGCAGCATCTATAGCCATTTACCGATATCTAGTTCTGTCTAGCCCTTACTTTCAACAAGCGAAGGAACACACAAACAAGCCACGTGCCGCCTTAATTATTTAGTGTGAAGTTGGTGCGTGCACGTGCATCAGGGAGCAAGCAGTAAAGTTGAACCTAACGTAATCCCGGGCTCTATTTTCTATATATCGACCGTTTGAAACGCAGATTTTGAGCCGCTAGATGGGCACCAGCTAGTGACAGTGGTATTGTCAACATTGACCGCTTGTTCCCTGGTTCACGTGGACGCGCCAACTTTGCACTCCATAATTAATGAGGCACGTGGCTTGTTTGTTGTGTAAAAAGAAATTCATTTGCGCATTCCTTCGCTTGTTGACACCAAGTGCTACATAATAGAACTAAATAATGGTAGACGGCGCTAGATCCTGCATCTGTCATTTGGTAAATAGGCATCTCTAAGTCCAGGATCCGAATTAACAAGGCACGAGAATTTAAAAAAAAAAAATAAAAACTAGACGTACTGACGATAAGCCGGTAGCTTAGCAACTATCTTTTTTTTTTTTTTTTTTCATAAGTCAGATACGCAACTCTTTTGATCCGGACGCTATTCAATCGGTTGTGCTTTCTTGCTTTGCACGGGGTCCAAGGGAACCATCACAGCAAGTTATTTGGTGCTGGGTTTAGGGTTTTTTTTTTTCCATTATCGTTGAGGCGTGCTGTTCGCCTCGCACCGTACAAAGTTGCTTCCTCGAAGAACAGACCTCGACGAAATGAACCAGACGTGGCGGCCATTTTGTCTACCCCCCTAATATCGTTGTAGAGCGGGCCAGTTAGTTTAGTGGCCATGGTCCAAGTAATAATCACTGTTGGTAAGCTACATAAAACGATTCGTATTTCCATCGCTGTACAGGACAGATAGGCAAATCTGCATGTATAGTTATAAATTAATGCAGATACAAACCGAGATAAACCACAAACATTGCTTAGTCCTTTCACTCATGCATTAATTTCCTGGAATTTCTTGATAGACTTTTGCGGTCAGTAGTGGTGGTAGTAGTTTGCGTAACGTTCGGGTGGTTTTGAGACGAGGACGTTGAGCACTGGGCTGTCGCGAAAGTCCCATATAATTAATTAGGTTAGTCGTGGGTATCGGTAAACCGACACGATGGAATGGAATATTTATCTTCGGTATACCAAGTCGGAGCCGAAGTTTTTTTTTCCATATTTAAAAAAAAAATCAGCAATACTTTTCCCTAGACGGGAAGCTGAGCTTCTATACAAGAAGCTGCGTGCAGTAGTGTGGCTTACTGCTGCTTTCGTAATATTCTTTGCGTAATAAGCTTGCTTGGTCATCTGCCCCGTGCTCCCAACAATTAGTTTTTGAACCAAAAAAGTACTATTCCACCACGATCCTCCAAACTGCCCGCATCACAAGGTCATTTCGGTCAAATTAATTAGAATTATTTCCCTTTGTGCATAGTCCCCAACTTTTTCCAATTCCAGTTGCTAGAGGATCACTGCAACCCCGTTATAATTCAAATCCACACTAAAGCCAATTTGAAACCCAAAAACCGCATCAATTGCTTCCAACCCCAAGTTAGCCTAGAATCCGTTGCATTCATGTTTAAGGCCTTGAGGTTAAAGTCGCCCATGTAAGTCAGGCGAGTCCGAACTTACTAACGCTCCGAATGTAACAAAAACGTCAGTTAAACTGAACTACGGCTATTAGCCTAATTTCCATCAACTTAGCCGAATTTGGGATTCACCCTGACCCGGGTAAGAGAATCCATCCTCTTGTCTGCAGGGCACATGCAACAATTAAATGCTAGTCCCTTAACTGTGGTGTTAACGTCATGGAGCTGCTGTCGGAAAACCCCGTAAGACACGAAGGCTGGCCGAGGCAACTGAAAAATGCTCAATTTACGGTTCGGAAACTCATTTCAGCTCATTACTAATAGTTCAATATACTGGCACCAATGGGACCTGAGTACCATACAACTTTTTTTTTCTTGTGGTAGGGGGATCGGGGAGCTAGAGGGCCATACGTCATGTCATATCCAACCCGTTAATAATGACCGACAATAACTGCAAAAAAAATTCATCGTACACGAAGACCAAGATCCGTTGATGTATGTCAGCGTCAAACGACAATGCAAATATAATTGGGGGGGGGGGGGGGAGAAAGACACAGTAGCTGTTGGGAGAGAGCGAAGCAGGCGCGTTTCCTGATAATTAGGAATTCTATGGCGAAGTCTGAAAATGATCTAAATAATTTCCACGTTATTTTAATGAGGCGAAAGGGCCTTATCCCGGGGATGCTCTCATTAATAATTCATAAAAATCGCTTCCTTATCTTCTTTGTTTCAGACGGCTCGGTATTTAATGAAATTAATTAAGGAAAACTAGAATTCGCGCCGCGTGAAACGAAACTCCAAATCCAGGCCTCATCTGTTTTGCCGCCGTAAATGACGTCGTTTGGTGCGCGTGCAACCAGCTGACGGGAAGTGGGCGGGGGGGCTGGAAGAGAGCGCGAAATGTCTGACGGCAGGTGCTGCCATCTAGAAGGCAGAAAGCTAACTAAATTGTTGATATCGTTCCTCATGCGTTGCGTGGCAGCTATCCGGGTAAGATAGGCTCTCTCTCCCCGACAAGGGCGCAGAACAGCTGAACCCAACTGGGTTTTACCACCTCACAGCGCTGGAGGTACAATTTAACTGGAGGATCCCAAGAGGAAAACTTGGGAACTTTGATGTGCCACAATCGACACGAGCACGAGGCACCATTAGGGCCCTTCTCCTCCCGAAAATGCCAGGGGATGGCTGAGGTAAACGAATTACATATGTTAGCAAACATCGGAAGCATAATTTTTCAAATTATACTAATTTCAAGGCCGGCTGAGGTAAAATTAAGAGTTCTAAGTTTTCATACAGTTTTCTTTATCTCTCCATAGTTACGCAATCAACACTAGGGTTTTCTGCGTAACAGTCAGTAAGTGTGGCATTTCATGTTAGGCAGGAAAGCCGTCTACGACCGAAAACCCACCACTTAAGTTGAATTTAAAGAAAGAAAAGCATTGTTTTAGTTTTTTTTAAGTAAAAATCAAGCTTATAGAAATTATGGTACATTTGTTTGCCCGTTATGATACGGGTATTACGGGAAATGTATTTCTGCCTGAAGTTAAGGTGCATTTACATTTACATAATCGCATTTACATAATTACGATACGTCTGGCAACTTTTTCTGCGTCTATGGAATTCGCTTCCATTGCAGTAGACCACGATACTGTCAATTGACTCACTCTTGTCTTGCGAACTGAGTGCAATACAACGACGCGTTGGCATGTCCGAAGTGCTGGCCTCTAACCTATGGATTAACATAAACAATGAACGACAAACAAACGCCAGTATACCATATTTGTAATTAATGATCGAACACACTATTTACAGATAGCTAGGTTTACCACGGGAAGATACTTATAAGCTTCCGTTGCATTATGACTGAAGAGCACTGTGGCGTCATTTCGTGCCATGCGAATCGAACACGCACGCAAGATGGCAGATGCTGTTGCATAGCCTATCCCAGGGTAGATTAGTAGGTAGTGACGCTTTTCTGAAAACGTGGGGTAAAGAAAGACCTGCTTCCACCAACGGCACCAGAAGGCAGCACTTGTCTGGTTCTCGAAGGAGCCTAAACTTGAAATAAAAAATGGCGGCGTCGTTACCATGGTAAGCATTGATAATAGCGGCAATACCTGCGGGAACAGACGAAATACTCGTGCGTGGGCATCATCCGAAGTAGAAGAACTTATTCTGTGTTCGATTCAAACTGTATATAGATCGTTAAATAAACCACGGATGACGCTTCAGCCTGAAAGGGCGATGAGCACGCTTGTCGGGCGTTCTCGGAACATAAAGCCATGTGTTAAACTTAGCTCCACTCGTAACGACAATCTGTTTTAAAATTGAATGTTGCATTAAAAAAAAGTAAAACGATCAGCCAGTTCTGATCTTTCTTAAAATAATTTTATTGTCCTAATCTGAATTATGGTATATTTTAAACGATTAATTTTCTATTCTTATCGTGATCAATTTGTTTTAGTGACGCTAAATAGTTTTTATTTCCATGATACTTTGCTCGTCCGTTACTTGGCGACAGCGCCCTCTGGCGGTAAATCGCTGAAAGCAGGTACTTCTTTCGTTCCAAATGTTTACCGTTGTAAGAGAAAGGGTGGCACTACCAAGGTAGAGTAGAACGATCCTATACAGGAAGGTTGGTCCTTCCACAGCTCATTAAGTCGTTTTCCCGCCAATATTTCGTGTAACGTCACTGGCTCCGGTTTGGTTTGACTTGTGCGCATGTGCGTAAGCTGTAGAGATGCACTGTGACGTCAGCGGCACCAGCAAAATCAACAGCCAATGGAAAAGCAATATGCAAAAAGCTCGGAAGAGACCCGCCTGGCCTATCGTACGACGGGTCCGACAAACGTGGAAATCTTGTACGACTTCTGATTTCCAATTTGTAAATCCACGTGAAATCTGTAAATCTTTGTTGAAATCTACAAATCTCTAGAAATCTGAATATTTGACAATCCATGCAACACATTACAAGCTAATCCATGCAAGTCAACTAAAATCCGTGCAAATCTTCAAATCTCAATGCAAATCTTTGAATCTGAAAATCCTGCAAATCACGCAGGTCTTGCAAAGTGGTGTAAATCTTTTCAAAGTCTTCATAACTCTGCAAATCACATGAAAACCTGCAAATCTTGATAATTTGTTTGCAAATCTACTGGATTTGCATAAGGCGTGGGCCATTTCCGGGTTTGCCGGACCCCTCGTTATCCAGCCAGATAGATCCAATTGTACAAAACGTCATGTATGTACAACCGATTTTACACTTTTAGCGTTGTCGAATCGTCTTCTAAACCATACATTAAGTTGCATTTTTGCTTGAATTAGGGTACTGTGTACGTGATCATGTCTACCTGCTCACAACATATAGAGTTGTTTGCAGAGTTCGTCTGCACTTCGAATCGAATGTTATTTTGCAATAGAAACTGAATTGCAAAGAATTCAACGCCACAGCTTTTGTGGGTACAGGTAGCTGCCGGGTGCACAGGAAGCTGCGAGCACTGGGGCGTCATATTCGATAGGCGTCCTGGTCCCAGTTGTACATATCTGGCTCTTACAGACCCGGGTTCGATCCTGGTGATGGGAAGTGTATGTGTACGGGTTTTTCTCCGGTTGTTTCCTGCCCGTTGCGCGAGGGTTTCCTCCAGGTACTGCGGTTTCCTCCCTCATGCGGCAAATAACATCTTTCCTGATGGTGGTATCTTCCACTTAACATCTGCCGCTTGGGTTTGGGTGGGTGGATGCCTCGTGCATCTTCTCTTTCTATTTCTTTGCCGCTATTAACGTTAGTCACGAATTAGAACGGCGATGTATTACGATTTCCTTTTTCCCGTGCATGGAAAATAATGAGGGGGGGCTCCAACCGTAAATTGGACCTCAGTCTGAAAAGCGGGTAGCAGGACGAACTAAGACGAATAAAGCATGGAAATTCAAAGAAGAACGATGTTTGGTCGTTCAATCTTCGGGGAAAATGGTAAAAAAAAAAGTCCTCAAGGCTTTCGAATTTTCGAAAGATTTTCTAATTTTTTGGGGGGGTACCAGTCTGTAATGTTAGTCTACATTCCCCCCCCCCCCTTCTCCCACCCCGGTATTTTGTCCTTGAACCATCCTTGTCCCCGTGTTCAAAACGGCAGCAAGCACCCGCAGCAATGTAACCAACCCCACTCTTCGTATCAATCGCGAGCTGAAGGGTGGTTTGATAAAAATCGTCTGCGCATGCAGACACAAGGACAGACAGACAGGCCAAGAGTTTGAAAGTGGTAGCAGCCAGTGTGCAATTAGGGGTGCTGCAAAGGTGGAAAGCACCCTGGCCCAAGAGTATGGGGCCCAAAATTCATCATCAATGGGCTCAAAAGGGACAAACTTCAATGTTGTTCGGTTTTGTTTTGGAGTCTTGTCCCCAAAATTGTGTACTTATTGAGGAGGGGCCCAGTATTTGGCCCTTGCACCCCTCCTTGGAAAAAGCTAGTTGCAGCACTGGTAGCAGCAATGAACCTCCGAACGTTTGGCGCTAAATATTATTCGGTAACAGCTTTGCTTTATTTCCATCCTGAAAAGCAGTGAGAGTAGTGCTTTTTAAAGAAACGCCCCTACTTTCACTAGTTCCTTACTTTGCCATATTGCGGAGTCCGACAACACGGACGGCTGCATAGCGTTCGTGGCGCCATCGCTCGGCTTGAAAAGTGGTGATGTGGTCCCTTGGAAGAGTCTTGCTTGGCGCGATGACGAGAGAGTGGCGCCCTCGAGTAGATGCAAACGCAACGAAAGTATCTGCACACTGCATGCTGTCAAGTGAAGCAAAACTGGTCGATAAAGGCGTTCGCTGCTGGCTGACGGGGCCGTCATGCCATCTAGTGGACAGAAATCAAACTAAAATAGGATTTTAAGCTTCTGCGGAGCCAGAGCTGCCTTGTTGAGTTCTCTGCGAGGCCGTTGCAAAGAGTAAATAAAGCTTTTGTAAAATAATTGCAGTTGCAACCCTATTTTGTTGCTTTTTGGACCAAGGCAACGGATATAGAATCGTATTTGTGTTTATTTGTCAATCATTGAGCTCATGTGTCTTTCCATCCTGTTTAAGTGTTTGTAGTAGGCTGCTAAAAGTTTGTTACGTGGTTCTCAGAATCACACACAAGAGTGTTTTTTTTTTTGACACGTGAAACGTTTTTTGTGCCGTATTTATGGCACACAATATGTTTCACGCGCCCGAAGCAAAAACCATGTGTGCGCTCATGAGAACCACTTAACAAACTTTTACGGGCAGAAAAAATTCCGATCAGTGCTTCCACCAGCCACTTTCTGGAGCCGATGACCATATCAAACGACTGTTCCATTCATCTCTAAACGGGTCTCTAAACGGGTCTAAGGAACGACAATTGGATCTAAGGAAAGACGTTCATCCAATGTGGAACATTTTTTGCCCTCTGAACATGGCTGAGGCCCGCATTAAACCGCTGATATTGTACTCCACAATAAACTGTAAGCTACTGGATTGTTTTGTTTGTTAAAAAAAAAAAAACATCGCCCGCATCTGAAAAATGAAGACAAAAATGTAAAAAAAAAAAAGACTGCCCGCCCAAGTCAATTTTTTTTAGTAGACCTGCTCCTGCGAACCATGTAATTAATTTTTAGTGGCCTTATGGAAGTCATTTCATGCTAAGGTTAGGGAAACACTACAAAGAATATTAGTAATTTTTTTAACAATTTTGTTTCCTGAGCGTAATTCCAACAAAGTTGTAGCATTTGACCACTTTAATTGTTTCTCTTTACTTTATTAATTTGATCATTTAGATGTTTTGTTGTATGAAAATCCCTATAGAGCTCCTATCCTACGTTATTCTAACTTTCCTCGCATTCTGCAGTCTTGATACAATATTTAGCATTATACGAAAGAAAACCTGTCGCATTTGGGATGAACTGATTATGCTGTGTAGTTGATATTAACTGATTACGCTGTGTGGTTGAGAATAACTTATTACGCTGTGCAGTTGAGAATAACTGATTATCCTATGTAGTTGATATTAACTGATTACGCTGTGTAGTTGAGAATAACTGATTACGCTGTGTAATTGAGAATAACTGATTACGCTGTGTAGTTGAGAACAACTGATTACGCTGTGTAGTTGAGAACAACTGATTATGCTATGTAGCTGAGAATCGCTGATTATGCTGTGTAGTTGAGAATAACTGATTGTTTTCTGTAGTTGAGAACAACTGATTATGCTGTGTTGTTGAGAATAACTGATTATGTTGTGTAGTTGAAAATAACTGATTATGCTGTGTAGTTAAGAATAAATGATTACGCTGTGTCGTTGAGAATAACTTATTAGGCTGTGTAGATGAGAATAATTGATTATGCTGTGTAGTTGAGAATAGCTGATTATGCAGTTTAGTTGAGAAGAACTGATTATGCAGTTTAGTTGAGAAGAACTGATTATGCTGTGTAGTTGAGAATAACTGATTACGCTGTGTCGTTGAGAATAACTGACTAGGCTGTGTCGTTGAGAATAACTGATTACGCTGTGTAGTTGAGAATAATTGATTACGCTGTGTCATTGAGAATAACTGATTAGGCTGTGTCGTTGATAATAACTGATTATGCTGTGTACTTAAGAATAGCTAATTATGCTGTTTAGTTGAGAATAACTGATTATGCTGTGTAGTTGAAAATAACTGATTACGCTGTGTCGTTGAGAATAACTGATTATGCTATATAGTTGAAAATAGCTGATTACGCAGTTTAGTTGAGAATAAGTGATTACGTTGTGGACTTGCGACTAACTGATTATGTTGTGTAGTTGAGAATAGCTGATTATTCTGTGTAGTTGACAATAACTGATTA
>JAHWFP010067451.1:0-16765 GCA_023313725.1 Lithobius niger | reverse complement strand
CTACGTTTAATTCTTTAATTTTTCTAATAATTTTTTTTTTGTTATAAAGCATTCTTTTTCCCATTTGCGTTCCTTTTCCCCAACACGTGAAAGAGTATAAGCACCGTGCTTCCACAAGATCGTAAATTTCTCCTTCCCTCCCCCCCTCCTCTCCGGCATTTGTTCTGATCTTTTCCCGGCATGCTTGCATATTCCGTCCCGTCGACTAGCGGGATAGCCTGCCTGCTGGGTTATACAAGGGTCGGCTTCAAAACCGCAACCCAAAACGATTTACGACCCTTCGCGTAATGTCACCTTTAATTGAAAATTCACGCCCGTCCCTCATAATTTTTGCGTAAAGTGACGGACGCGTAAATCATACCCCCGATTACCATCCACCCGCACCTACCCCGGTCACCCACCCATTCACCCGCCGAGCATTGATGCGCGTGTGTGTGTGGTGTGTGTGTGTATACGTGTACGTGTACGTATAAAAACTGCAACTACGAACCTGGCCGTAATGTTGCTCGCTATAACTCGAACCTCAAACGCAAATGGAAACACCGTGTTACAGGGAAAGAAAACGGACAAAAAAAAAAAAGCGCGGAAGTTATCGTATAATTTTATTGCTTCTAACAAGCTCGTTTCGATCACAATGTACGGAATACAATGTAAAGGATCGCGCGTCCATGGAAATTTCCGTGGTTTACTACCGGACAGAGGGACGGACAGGATCGTTCAAAAGTTCATGGAAATTCCTGGATTTATGGCGAGAAAAGTTTTATGGCATATATATTTTTTTTTAAAGAAATTCATGTAGAACAAGAAATGGTAGTAAGATGGGCACGAACTTTCTTTTACGACCGTCTTTCAGTTGTGGCTCACCACTAGAGCTTTTCACTTTTTTTTTCACACGAATTCTCAACCAATCAGTGCCTTAATAATTAGGGGTGGAGCAAAGGGTGCTAGGCACCTGGGCAAAGGAGGTATAGGGGGCCCAAAATTCACCAGTTGGGAGCCCAAATAAGACAAACTTCACTACGTTTTGGTTGCGGTTGGTAGTCACTTTGCCCCTAAATTTGTTTACTTGTTGAGGAGGGGCCCAGCATTTTGCCCCTGCACCCCTCCTTGGAAAAAGCTAGCTGCGGCACTGCAACCAATGCCTCACTTCCCGACGTTAGTTACTGCTGAGTGATTGTAGTTGGAAAGAGAAAGTTGGTGGTATCCTTTCTTGACGAATTATATCAGTACTTTTCGAGGTGGATAAGGGTGGATCCAGGATTTCATTAAAGGGGGGGGCTTAAGGTTTTCCTGAACCGAATTTTTATGTAAATATGTTGCGTAATTTTTTTGCCTTGATTTTAGCAATTAATTTAGCTCCTCACTCCTTTTTAACAACGCAATAAGCCCTTTTTTCCTTCCCTCACCTTAATAAAATTACGTTAAAGCGAGTTCAACTTAAAATTAAAAACGTCGAATCAGGAAAGTGGACGTGGCTTCGAAATCTCAGCGGACCTCGCTATTACGAATTTTTGATTTCGGAACCATAAGAAACCTGAACTCATAAGTTGATAAGTAAGGTTGTGTTTCATTTTTTCTTTCTTTCTTTTGAACAAAATGAAAACAATTAATTCCTTGTCTGAAGGCGTTTTATACAGGGTGATCAGTTCAGTTGTTACCCAGCTTGACAACTTAAGTTCTGCTGAACGATATGTTTTGAGACCAGGGTGATGTGATGAAGCCAAGATAAGCCATTGATTAGACAAGAAATGGATGATCTTGCGAATTTTTATCAAGGTCATTCAAATGCTAACTTCTTAAATATGCGTCACACACCATGAGTATAAATTAGGAAATTGTAGGGAACAAAGAGCCATTACCAATGCAAAAAAAATATAAAAAAACAGAACAAAATCGGACCAGATTTGCTGAACCTATGAGGTACGTAAAATGGCTACTTTCGACCCCTGAATGACATACCATTCAAACACTCCGTCGTGCAGGGAAGCATCACCTACTTTCAGGGGTCGAAAGTTGGCAATTTACGTACGTCATAGGTCGTGCAAATCTGGTCCGATTTTTGTTCTGTTTTTTGCATTGGCCACATCTCTTTGTTCCCCACATATTCCTAACTTATATTCATGGTGCGTGATGCATACTTAAGAAAATAGCAGTTAAATAACCTTGATAACATTTGGCAAGGTCATCCATTTCTTGTTCGATCAATGACTCCTCTTGGCCTCATCACATCACCCGGATCTCATAACATATCATTCAGTAGTTCTTCAGCTATCAGGCTGGGTCACAACTTAACTGATCACCCTGTACTGCATATATGTAATTCAGTCCGCCATGATCGTGTAAACTTCTATTGTATCCTTATATAAACTTTTGGTCCCTTGATCTTAGTCCAGTCAGACGGACTAACACAATGAGTCCTTGAAATTGTCGTCTGTGCCTATTTTTAGTTCGTCATCGTTTTTTTTTTATCCAACCTTCGTCCTCCTGCGACCCATCCGATCCCTCTAAAGCTGAGCTTCTCATGAATGGCTGTCAATTTCTGCAGCGACAAAAACCCGAAACAAAAAGGTCTCTCTCTCTGTCTGTCTGTCTGTCCCTGTACAGAGCTGAATGCAACGGAAACGACCTGTTATCAGATCTAGACCGACCAACGATTGATCAGCTTTGCACCACGTGATCCACCTTGCCATTTCGTGTCTTCTTCCAATTCCACCACCAACCTCCCTCCCCTCCCCCCCCCCCCCCCCCCCCAATTCCTCCCGTCCCTCATCCGAAAGAAGAAGAAGAGTATTCTCGATAAGAAAAGAGCGGGAAAATGGGAACCGACGGTCCCACACTCATTTATTTACGTTGAGCGCAATCAAATTGCAAATCTTGCCGCTCCCATCTATTTTATGTTGTTGCGGGAATCATATCGGTGCACGCACTTTCTTGTTCGAGTTAAAAAGCAAGAGAGAGAGAGAACTAAAAGAAGATGTAGTATAGCAAAAGAAAACGGGAAAAAAAAAAAGAATGCAAAGGAAGAGGGGAGGGTGGCAGGGGAGAGAGTCTTCGTCTTTCGTTGTCTTATGGGAAAAAGACTACGAGCAAACGGAGATAAAGGGGAGCTCCTATAGCAAGAGCCTCCATTGTTCCCCCGCGGACGTGTGAGACGGCGCTTCCGGTGCTGCGTGAAGGGTCTCGTTATTGAAAAGATGCGCCCGTAAGGAGAAATTTAAAAACCCAGAAGATTTAGGCCCTCAAATTTGATAGGCACGATTCCACCTCCGGAAAGCGCAGAAAAACAAAGGAATGTGATTCTACGACCTACTACCCCCCCCCCCCCCCCCCCCCCCCCCGGGGGGGGAAAAAAAAAGGTAATTTCATTATGTTACAAATGAGTGGTATTGCCTTTTAAAAATAAGTGCCATTCTAGCTCCTAGAAGTTTCTTAGGTGAACATTACGATGTCAGAGACCAACTGCTTCACGGTTCGTAACCCACATTTGATTCGATTGCACTGGAACTTTACGATGCCTCCCAACACGATTGTAAACAAGACACTTCCCGTTCCGAGGGAACTTTGTATGTAGTTGTTTCCGTAACAGCGCACGGGTTTACTAAAAGCCAATTGTAGACCGAGCTGACATGCAGGAAACGGCAGAATAATCGGCGCACCTGCGGTTTCCGAACAAACAATAAAAACTGAGTGTTCCACTCAAAATATAGGGTATGTATACGCAGTAACTAAAAGGTCTGGTCAAACTTTAATGGTGGGTCCTGGCCTTCAAAGTAACAAAAAAGGTCCATAAACACGTAGGGCCGGAAGTGCTGTTTCTGAACTACAGGCCTCGTCACGTTTCTGTTTTCCACTTTATCGGCAGCTAGGTATACTGTCAACCCGTCATCTGTTCGTCTATAGAACCCTGATTAATTTTTATAATAAACGGTGCTCATTTTTCTACTCGTCTTGTGACGGATTACCATACTAGGAATGTATCGTGTTTTTATGTCGTCCAACCAAAAGTTGCTAAGGAAAGACTGAAGACTCCCCAAAAATGCAGTTACTAACTGGGTTGTCAATTTTTTAATTCATTGACTACTGAAATTAAACTTATTACCGGGATGAAATTATTCAAGAAACATTTGTTTATAGCGTCCGCGGCCTATCTTGAGTTCTCCGCAGAACGAACACAGATAATCGATTGTACGATTTCAGTAGCAGAGTGCCTTGTTGATATCCAAGATGGTTACAAAAACAATGGCGGCCATCGATTAAAGCCACCCCATCCAGGAAGACGTAGCCACTCACAAAATACTTGCAGGACTTAAGATTCACCGCGGTTATTAGTTCAAAATCGTATGATCTTAGCAATGCTGTTTAGCATTACGAGTCAATACTGACCAACTTTTCTTATTTAGTTGCTTTGTTTTCTATAGTACTCGTACATTTTTCCATTTTTTTCTGATTAATTTGTTCCGCGGCCTTCTTGAGTTCTCCGCAGAACGAACACAGATACTCGGTTGTACGTTTTCAGTATCAGAGTGCCTTGTTGATATCCAAAATGGTTACAAAAACAATGGCGGCCATTGATTAAAGCCACCCCTTCCAGGAAGATGTAGCCGCTCACAAAATACTTGCAGGACTCAAGATACACCGCGCACACAATAATCCTGCTTTACCCGTTTTTATTCCTATTTTTTAAGAAAAAAGTTTCGTTCTTTTGTGTGCGAACCTTCCCCACACGCGGACACTCATCTGTTCTTGTGGTGTCAGATTCGTCTTTTTTGTCATTTATTTCGTTGTAAGCTGTACTGAAATAAACTCAACTCAATTCAACTACACAAGCGTTTGTCGTAGGAGTTCAACACCTCCATTTACGATAAGGTTGAGTTGGTATGAAGTTGGTTTTGGCAGGGATGCTCGGCGCTTGAAAGAAGAACTTTTTAACGTTCAACGCTTGCGCGCGACCATTTATAATTGCAAAGCCGGTGAAGCAACCCGTGATGTTTTGGTGCTTTCAACTGTCAAGTTGGTATACTTGCGCGCGCCACGCGACCCTCGTACGCGTAGGTGTGATACACGCTGAGATAGGAAAATTGCGGCATTAACTGAATAGGGCAGTTCTGTCGTCGCCCCAAGAAAGGAAAACGTTGTTTGCTAAAAGGTTGACTGGACAAAAAAAAAAAAAAAAAAAAAATCCTGACAGATATCTTAAAAAGGACATACCCTCTCACTATATTCGAGCATCCTGCGCGAACTAACTTTTGAAACATTTACGTAGGTTAGGAGTGTATGTAGCAAAACCGTTTCTCACGAGGAAAAAAAATAGGAAAATGAATGCCTTTGAAACATTTGTACGCGCCTGAAGTAATGTTGCAAAACTGAACCATACAGGAAAGCCAACCGGGATGAATGTACCTTTAAAAACTCGATGATGACAGCAAGCCATTCTGATTAGCCCATGTCTGGTGCTGAAGGCTTAAACTGACGAAGTCTGTATTTTGGAAAGAAGTTTTTCCAGACTGACGTGTATAAAGTGTCTTTGTTGATACAGATGTCTAGTACAATGGTACTGGTGCTCAAAGTGTGGAACAGTGTTTGAACTAGGGTTGGCGATGATCCGCTAATAATCTTGTACTGCTCCCTAGTGAACAGCCAGTTAAGCATGAAATTATAATCGATTATGAAGTTATAACAAATTATAAACACGAGTCTTGTAAACAATCCGAAATGTCTACGGGAGTGTAAACATTGCTGATGGCCTCCGAGTTGCTTGCGGCTGTTGGTCTGAATACTTGTGCTCCTGTGCGTGTTTCAACCTGGGGCTGATAGCCTGGAGGATAAGTTATTTGAGCTCGCTGCTGATAATATGTAGACACGCACCCGTCGTAGCATCCGGAACTGCATCTGGGTGTGTGTTTATTTCTTCTCACTGCAGTTTCATTTCTCTGGATTGACGATTACTTTTGATACAGCAACATCGCTTGCCTCTTTCTAGAATAAAGTGAAAGGGGAATATCCCGAACCTTTCGAAACTTCCGTAAAAACTGCTATTTTCGTCGATTTACGTTTGTGAGACTGGTTTCTAAACCACGAGTGTCGCTAAGACAAAACGCAGGAACCGACTATGTAGTTAAATTAAAAACTCAGCCTAAATCACAGTATATTACAGCGACGAAAACGGAAGCTTTCGCTCAGCCTTAGGACCAACGGAAGCTTTCGCTCAGCTTAGGCTCAGCCTTAGGAGCATTCTCTGCTGCCAACACATGCAAACCAGGCTCCTCCCACTTGTGCTAAGCAACAACAAGCTATGCAGGGCAGCCTTACCAGCAGATTAGTATCTCCTCAAATACCAGTATCCCTCCACCCCTGGTGCAACAATGTGAAACCTTACAACCCTACTGGCAATTAAATAAATATACAACAATTAAATATTTCCAATAAAATAAATAAATAAACGAATAAATCTAGACACACGCTAGTGTGTTGCGCCAAGTTAGGCAACAATCATCACAACAAACATAACATCAATTCAATTGTCGAGGTTGTAAACCATTGTAGCGCGGCCATAGAGTCAGTGTCTAATATCTTGAAGCATAGTTGGGCACACTTGGGGAAAAGTAATAATGCGGTACAAATGCTTAAACTGTGTTGAAATCAAGAGCAATGACCCACCAGACAAAAACTAACTCGTGTAGGAATGCCAGCTAAGCTGCTGTCAATGCAAAATCTGACCCTCAATAACGTTGAAAATGTCTAGCTAGCTAGCTAGCTATACTAGCTAATTCTAGTCCGCTCATCCCCACGTTAATTTCCATAGGGTGATTATTCATCGATACCGAGATAACGGGAAGCCTTCAAGCTATGAAATTGGACGAATGGCTGCACTACGATACGAACTGCGTACCTTTTATGGTTTGGAGCCTAGGGGTGTAACGAGGATGGCGTGGGATGGCGCGTAATTACGAATATATTGTTATAACCATTGTTAGTATTGTCGGCATCGTCTCTCATTGGACAGCCAAAGTTCGGACAATGACAACGTGTATACTGACGTGCGTGCCTAGCCACACTAGTGTAGCACAATAAATCTAAACAACGTTGCCAAAGAAATTGTATTCACGTTCAATTCACGAAAAATAAACCAACTCTAAAAACAAAGCAAAATAAACAAAGCCACAAACTGGTGAAGAGGCCACCAAGTTGAGAGTGGTTCGGCCCTTCAAAGGAGTGATATCAACACACCAAAACTAACGAAATAAAACAAATTACAACAAAATTAAAACCAAACCAAAAACCTATAAAGAGGTGACGAAGTTGAGAATGGTTCGGCCTCTAGGCAAAAGGTAGTATAAAATTGTGGAAAACCAATTTCTTGTTGGCGTGCCACTTTACTTGGAGTTGAGTCTAATACACAATTTTAAAAAAGGACTGATATCATATCAAAAACCAAAACTGGTAAAAGGGGCCTCCAAGTTCCGAATGATTCGGCCCTTCAAAGGAGTGATATCAACACACCAAAACATTCCCCAACTTAATCGCACCGAATAATACTTTGGACGTTAAATGAAAATTTGAACATTGCTACCAAAAGTAGCAATGTTCTGGTTTTCATTTAACCTTCCAACTATTAAGCGGTGCGATTAACTTGGCGAATGTATTAGTGTGTTGATATCACTCCTTTGAAGGGCGAACCATACCTTACTGGTAAAGTGAACTTAACAAACAAGGGCTGTTCATAAACTGCAAAATTAACCAATAAAAACCTAACAATTTTAGATAATATAATAAACATAATAAATAATTCAACAAATAAAAAAAATAAAAAAAATTAGCCACTAACTAAATACCAATTTTATTTCACAAACAACACAAAATTAGAATTATGAAATAAGTACAATAAGTAATAAACTAAATCAAATGAAAATGAACAAGTAAACAATTAACTCAACTCTCTGATCTGCAGGCTTACAATTATATAGTTGTATACGTATACCAAGACACACGTTGACAAGCTTTTAAAAAGCTAAGTGAGCTTACACATAACATTAATGTAACGTTTTGAAAATCGGAAAATAATTTTTTTAGCCACAAATCAAGGTTTGATTTGTTAAGTTTTTTTTTTAAACTATAAGCAGGCTCACACGTCTCATTAATGTTTTAATTAATAAATAAATGTTTTAATTTAATAAATTAATAAAGCATTATTATTAAATCACCCCTCCCCCCCTTCCCCACTCTTTCCGGTTAACCACCATCACAGACATCAAGGGGACAATCCCCAATCAACCCGAAAGAAAAAATAAGGGTCCTCCACATTAGAAAGTTTTTGAGAACCAACCACTGGTCTAGGGTACGTCATTATAGGTAGGCCTTATGGAAAACTAATAACTGGTAAGAACAAAAAAAAAAAACGTGTATTGGATTTTTAAATCATTTCCCTTGCCACTGCACAATCTCCTTCCACACATACAAACGCGCACATTTTAGCCTAACTTTAGTCTGTAATCACGTTAGGTTAGTTGTTAGAGGGGGAAAATGTTCCAGCCGACGGCGTCCGTGGGTTATAATTATCCATCTAGGGCTTTAGGTTAACTTTCCTACATCCCCCTCCCACCTACCCTCGCTACCCCGACGACGCGAGTTCGTTTCTGTGAAGGGGAACTTTTTTTTTGCCTCGGTAATTAGCTTGACCGGAGCTAATGAGGATCTTCTCCTTGAATCTCATCTGCCGAAGAGGAGAGGGGGAAAAGGGGAGGATTAGGGAGGTAGTGGGGAAAGCAGGGGTGGTGAAATAGGGAGTAAAAAATAGCGATTTGCAGCTCCACGCATCCGGAATAATATCGTGTTCGTCCCCGTCCCCGTAGCTTAATGAGCAACCCAAGTTTTGCGGGGGAAAGAAAAAAAAACGAGAGGATGAATACACTCAAGAGCCTCTAGCAGCCCCGGATGAAACCGGATTATGCCAATCAGGACCAATCATAGAAGCGTATTTATACGTGTGGTAGGCCTAATACGCCCGGTTTATGAGTACCACAAACTGAGATGGGGGGAAAAAATGAAGACCAAAGGAATGGAGTGAAGAATGCAACAAAGAAGAGAAGGTTGTTGGGTTAAGATGGCGGTCCTGTTTGCCGTTGCATTACGTTTTAATTTGTAAATGAGGGTTAATGTCGCTGCGAAATAATTGTTGTTACGGCCAAACGACTGCGACAAAAAAAAAATGAATAAAGAAAACATGTATCCAAAAATTTGGAATTGTGTGTGTTACGTCACTTTATTGAATTAAGGCGATAGAGAATTAACCCCTTCAACTCCGGATTTACGCCCAGAGGAAGTAGTTTCCTAAAGGGGTTGTACACAAATGACGTCATGCAAATTTTTGTCCCTTTTTTTAAACCCTCCCGATGTTTGGAATTTATTTCTTTTGCTTGGAAAAGATTGTGTGTATCACAAATTTAGGGCCCCCCTCCCCCTTTTCCGAAACTACCACACTTCTGAATACGGCAAAGTATGGAGGATTACACCGACAATACCTAAGCAATTTTTAGTTGAACGGTTTGGTTGAGCCACGAACGCCAACAACCGAACTTTGTCTAATTGTGTATTAAAAAAACTCAAACCAGGAAGACGCACTAGAGAAGATAAAAGGTCGCTAACATTTCAACATCCATAAGGTACGGTAAAATAAAGCTACGTTTTCTTTACAGGGAATAAAATTGCCTATAGTAAAACGCAGTAAAAAAGCCTTACATTTCTATGGCTTCACAACCTCACTAAAAACGTCAAAGTAATACCCACCATTTGGTTTCGTTAAAACATAATACGATTATTATCGAGTGGGAAGCCACTTGCTACACATTTGTTTATTTGTTTAAGTCCACGCTGATGTGAGGCCGTTAATCTCATCTAAAACAAACGATTTAAGAAGAGCCTACGAACTTCCAGCATCCAATGTTTTAATGTCGCATTTTTATTTTCGCTTTCATGAAACTACAATAATCATGCTGCACGGAGGCAACGCGGTTAATTCCTCCTCCCCCCCCCCCCCCAGCTTCTGCAGCGTCCTCTTCCAAGATGTGAATTCGACCACCTTAGGCCACAGCAACTTGAACTTCAGGAGGAGACGCAACACCTTGGATCCCTACAGCTTCATCCACTGAAGATCACAGTTGGATTTATTTTTTAACTTAAAGATGTTTTAATGTAAGTCTTTTTTTTTTTTTTTAAATATGTCAACAATTTCAAACAAAAACAACTGTAACTAGGCATGCGGTGATCGCCATGGGAGCCGAGCCTACAGCTGGGGTTTGGTCACAACTTCCAGAGTCCCCTTTACTGCTGCCCGTCTAAATTTAGGGACCCGTTTTGGCCTTACCATTCGATTTCACCTATGAGCCAGATTTACCGATCTACCTTTGGACATCACACCCAGGACAATCACCCGCAGCTGTAAGTCAGGCAAGCCCCATTAAATAGCTGGAAATATGAATCAATCTGTGTTGCCTATCTACCAAGAAGTACGTCTTCAGTCAAAAGACGTAAAGCCAAAGGCTCAATAAGAGTTAAATAAATACAGATGCAAACCTAATTTACGTTGCCTTTTGGACTTTTATGCCAGACTGCCTGAGCGGGGAATAGAGCCCACGACCTTTGGAACCCAAGGCCGAGGTCCTACTCTTGAGCCATTCCGCAGGTCCTACCGCTAGTCCTACCGCAGAGGCTGTGTCGGTAAGGTTCAGCGGTACGACCACGGTCTTTTGTTTCCAAAGGTCGTGGGTGCGATTCCCTGCTCAGGCAGTCTGACATATAAGTCCAAAAAAGCAACGTAAATAGGTTTGTATCTGTATTTACTTAAGTTAAAAGGAAGTTTGGCATGTTTGGGTCAGGTCCTCCACGAAGATGCGGCGAAATCCAGGAAAAGCATGCCTCAGCATTAAGGAGAAACAAGTCTCTCCAAATGCATGTGGTAGCAAAGGAAACACTTCTCTAGAAACAAACCTAACTCACACCAATGCTAATACCAATAGGTTTATGGTGGGCCCTCGATGGCCTTCAAATGGAACGAAGCAGTGGGGTAAGGTAATCTGATGGTTAACACGATTATATCATGTACCAGAGGTCCCACGTCGAGCCTGACCCCAGGCAGTCCTGGATTTTCGGAAAGAGAGGGGGGGGGGGGTCTGTGATGCCTCGTTCTCATGTCTATTGTGGCACGTAAAAGATCGTAGGAATTTCCGATTGGGATTACCTAGCAAAATTGTCCAGCTCGCCTTCTGGTGCTTTTGCTTCGACTGGGAGTGCGGCAAACTTTATAAGATGGATTAAAGCAGAATAGCAAAGCAGTGACACGGTTTTTTTAACAGGAAAACGGACACAAAATGTATAAAACATGACAAACTTGTTTAAATCACGTAAACAATTGTATGTAACAGATATATGTAACGCTCTTTTTGTGCTTAGAAGCACACAATTACGACAAAAAAATAAGATTTAAAAGTGGGATTTGAAGAAATACTCAGTTAGGTCTAAAAGTACAACGAAGATTCAGGCAAAACTGCTTTAAAAACATCAACATGGCCGGCGTTCATCAAGAAGAGCTAGCGCCTTTAGGGTTGAACTGCCTTTAGCCGCGGCAAAGGATCTTGATGCGATCAAGGGATAGAATGAGTTGGTGGCGAGAGTAGGAGTCGGAAGGGAGAGGGGTGGGGACGGGGGGAAACGTCGGACGAAGTCGTCCAGCCCGAACCGCTCCGGCATCCGCGGTTATCGGAGATCGAAACTCGGCGGCGGCTCTTTTTCCGTCGTTTCCGCACGGAACTGCTGCGAGGACTGAGTCGTTCATTCCAGGGCCGCCTTTAGCTCAGACCTTGAACGAAAGACTGTAGAAAAGAGATAGAAGAAGGAAGGGAAGAAAGAAAGATGAAGGAGGGTCCTCTCTCTATGGCAGACATCGCGCAAAACGAGCAACACTGAAAAGCGATTTCCGTTAAAGCGAGAAAGGAAAAAAAAAAGAACGCAAGCTAGCTTGCCCGACTCTAGGATGAAGGGAGGAATCGACTTACATTTGGTGTAGAGATGCCCTCGTCCTTCGCCCATCCCCTTCCCCCTACCCCAAAAAAATGACACTATCGTGTCAGTTGCGTGTGAGGCACATTTTTATCCACACCCGCCCCTACATCATACTTATTTGGAAACGGGAACCACCTCTAAATAAAAGTATTTTTCGTTTTTTTTTTTTTTTTTTTTTTTTTTTTAAATCAATACTATACAAGTGGCAGTGGATGCTGCTGCTGCTGCGTTCTACCAAAGACATACACATGCAAAAGAATTGCTCATAGCAGGCAGATTCACAGTTTGGGAAGATCTCTAGACGAAACATGTGAGATAGCATTACAGTAGGCATAAAGTTCTTGGGAATCATTAGTGGACAACGAGCAGTTACGCAAATTTAACGAAGAATTTAACGAAATTTTGCCGAGCTTGTCTGAAGCGTTGTTAGCCAACTCCCAGAATCACTCCCATTTTCGTACTGATCTTATTTCTTACACAAGTTGCCACAAACGAAATATGAAAATACGGATTTGGTGAAATAGGCATCCTTAACTCCGTATACAAGGTGAAAGCTGACCCCTCTTTAGCTTTCTGGGGTACAGGGTGTGTTGTAGTCGAACCTGGTCTTCAGGAAATACCTTGTAAAGCAATTAAACGTTTTCAACAACCCCGAAATATTGGTGAATAAATAATTAATTAAAGTATATCCAAAATTAATTAAAATGACATACCATCCATTCGAGATGCACTGGTACTCTCATCAAGTAAAGTCACAAGGCTTTATTCTCCCTAAATCAATCCCTTGCTATAATCCCTGTTCACATGGTGGTTGCTATATAGCAAGGCTGGGTTATAGCAAGGGATTGATTAAGGGTGAAGATAAAGCCTTGTAACAATACTTGATGAACTAGGAAATATTCTGTTGTAATGATCCTAAGATTATGTAACATACGACCCACGCAAAATTAGAAGGCAGACTAGGGTAGAAGGTCTATGACTGGGAGGAAGAACCTTACCATCTATTAGCCATGTCTCACTGCTTTAATATCTGCTAGCATATTAGGTTTTATTCCGTGTAAGGGCATGATCGAACAATGTCCTCCATTTTCTGGGGGTTTATATTGATGTAATGCATTGACAAAGCTGCTTGCTGTAATGTGTAACGATTAACTTTTGTTTAAGCTTGAAAATGCTACACTTCAGGTCACAGGAGTGTTGCATTGTGAGTGGTTTTGCGCAATTACTATCCATCTCTTTAATGATATTGGTAAACAAAGTCTGTGTGCAAGCAGGCTGAAAAGGGCGCTTCCTATTCTTCTGTGTATTTGATGCACAAAGAATTAAAAAATGATAGCATGCCAGAATGGTGCACAAAAGCACACAAAAAGCGACGTTTCGGGTTGGAAGACTAACCGTTTTCAAGCTGCAAAATCTCGAGCATCAAAACTTAAATGACACTACAGGGCGATCTACCCAATAACAAGCATCAATAAAAGTAAGAATAATAGTAAAAAGGACCTACTAAACTTTCCTTTTATGGTGCATGTATAGTTGGGTGGATTACCCCTGTAGTGTAAGGGCGCGTTTACGCAACGGCTCGTCTTTGCCTTCTCACAACTAGAAGCTAGAAATCATCTGAAATTCCAACATGGTGGCTATTTTAGCTCTGCTAGTTTGCAACGAGACGCGTCCATGATTGAGTTCAAAAGCAAGTGGGAAAATTGTTTCGTTAGGAGGAATTGTTGGTAGGAGGAACTGTCACAAAGTATAAGACTGGAAGCAGTTGTTCAAACGATGTCGGATTTAGCTGAGCCAGGTAGCGTTGTTACCATGGCAACGACACGTTTGCCATCGTGATGAAATTCTAGCTGCGAGAATGGCAAAGGCGAGTCGCTGCGTATATGCGCCCTAATTTATGTTTTGACGCTCACGTTTTGCTTGAAGTGTGTATAGCTTGGAAACGGGTAGTCTTCCGATCCGAAGCGTCCCATTTTGTGCGTTTTTGTCCTCCATTTTGTTATTTTATTACTGTACTAGCATCATACCCGGCTTCGCCCGAGGATTTGTTTGACTCGTGGTTGTTTCCCAGTATTTGCCCGGTGTTGCTTGATCGTTCACTGCAACAGTCGATTTTTGTTTGTGTAACACTCCCCCTTTCCGCCAATCCTCTCCCTCCCCTCTCCCCTCGTCCTTTTATCCCGCCCTCTCCCTCTCCTCTTGGTTTCCTTGCCTTCGTCCTCTTTGCTATACGTAGTTGAATGTGGATGGTTATTTGAATTAATAGCAAACACCTCCCAGAAATTCTCTTTTAGGTTCAGTTAATGCGTAATCGCATGCTTAATGGTAACAGCTCACTCTCACGCCCACTCCCAGTCTTTCCGATGTGATGCGTACCGTGTGAAAAAGAAGTGTGCATGACGTCATGTAATACTTGCCCTTGAGATTACCACGGTGTTTGGTTAGAAGGATAATTGTTAGACCGAATTGTTAGTCGAGGCAACAATGTGCCAATTTCAACTTCTTTTCAGGGCGACAACGTCCCAGTTTCAACTTCAAGCCAAAGAATTGACACACTCGCACGTTTTCATTGTTCCCCTTCCGGGGATCGTTGCGGTTGCTTCATTTCTGCTATGAGGCTTTGGTTTATAATGTAAAGAAGATTGGTGCTTTTACCTTTATGTGTTTCCTTTTCGGAACACAAAGAATTAACGTTTCAAACCTTCCATAAGCCACTTTAACATCTCCATCCGCTTTAACATATTCAATCATCGCACGGGCATTGCCAATTTTAAGCAATGGGTCGATGGCTGGAAATAGGGGAAATCAGGTAGCAAGGGCGGGAAAGGAGAGAGAGAGGGAGATAAGGTTTCTATCAAATGCATCACGTAATGCATACTCAAGTACGATTGATCGCACGTGATAGAGCAGAATACGGTACATCACCAGATTCATATGATTAGTAAACAGGAGATAAGGTTGGATTAGGGAAATTGATGGTGTACGAAGGAAATTAGGCTTCATCATTTGGACGTACACATAGCTGGCAGCAACGGCCGCTACACGATGGAGTTTGCTTGCACGTGGTTTGTTCGATTGGGGGAGCGAACGTGATCAAATGATATGCCGAGCCGCAAACTCCACTAGTTTGATTCATTTGGTTGTGTGTGTTCGCGGAAGCATTTAGAAAATGAGGCCTTTCACGTGCGGTGAATGGGTAGCTATCACACGTTAATCCCGCTCAGGTAAATAATCACTTTGGGATGTCTGCAGGCTCTGATTCCATTATGCGTTGCAAAGTTGCACTGAATGGCGCATTCAGCCGTTCAGATCTGCTGCTGCAGAAATCATACCAGCAGGTTTTAGATCGGCAATCGAAGGAGCCAGAAGGGCTTTATTTTTTCATTGGGGAAAGACTCTTAAAGCTTCAAGGACATCATTAACAATGGCCTGAATTTTAGTGATGAGCAGTGCGAAGCAGATCAGAGGAACTGTCCTGTATGCAGGGTTCCGACCAAAATACTGAAATAATTTTCCTGAGGTTTTCTAGCTTTTCCAGGTTGGTGGCAACCCTGGTATCCCAGTTCCCCAAGGTGACTTTTGAATCAACCGTTTTACAGTGCTGCAAAGGAGTCGAAAAAGTGAAAAGGAGCCTTTAAGGACCACTCATGCACACAGGGTCTTAGTCAACATAAAAGAAGTTTAAAAACAAGGGTTTAGCATTTCCTTTAATAGCCTAAAGATATATTACGATTCTACAGAATTTTGTTTAAATAAAACGCTAAACAGGGTAAATATCAATCAGCGCATAAGCTGTTAACACTGGAAAGCAACAACGATTACTCAGTTCACACGAGCAATAGGTATCCAACGATTTGGTTTTCACCCGTTTCGTGTCCTCATGGAAGGCAGAGCCACCATGTGTGAAAGTGGCGGTTGCCATTTAAAGCTAAGGTGCTGCTGGTCTCCAGCACTGAATGACGCCAAATTGGACAGCAGCAGACAGAAAAAAAAAGAAAAGAAAGAGACCAATTCTGAATTATGGACGAAGTACACGTCGTGCTCCCGTTCCCTTCGCTCCCACTTTGGCTCCCCCGTCCCTCACATCCGACCGTCGTCGCACCTTCTCCACTTCAACTCCACACCACCAGCACCTTTCTCTTCCACCTTACGAACGTTCGTTCATGTCCCAGCATCAAGTGCCGGCAAGAAACAACAAGAAACCATCAACCTATTTCATTAGCATCTCGACGTGACGTCCAAGTTCGTCATTGTAATGCAATTGGCGAAGAAACGGCGCACGGATACAAGCTTCTACTCGGGGGGCCACCAGGGGAGCTAATTCCGTTCCGGAAGCGCCAGTGTTCCAACAAAGGAACGTCGTCTTGGCCGCGTTTGGCCCGAACAAAACGAGCAAAGGTGCATGAAAAATTCACAAACTTGGGGCGCGAAAATGTAGTGAGTGGCGTATGCCACGCGAATTCCCGCGTACCCCGTTTAAAGACGAGAAGAACTGATGAGAGTTGTTTGGCGAAGAGAAAAGAAAAAAACTAAAGGTAAAACTCAAGTCGATGTGTCCGTCAGACTTTAACTTTGTTAAGGAAAGAGCAAATAATAAAACACTAAAGGGATTTTCTGGCTTTGTTGCACTCGGAAGCCTAAAAATGCACTGTTGTTCTGTAACTCGTTTCTCTACAAGATTAAAGCACCACATTCTCGCACGCTATTAAAC
>JAHWFP010067450.1:12923-28455 GCA_023313725.1 Lithobius niger | reverse complement strand
CTAGCCTAGCTTAGCTGTTGAAGTCGAAACTCGATTGGTTGTGTTGCGTCCGTGTAAGATGATTTTTGTGTGTTTATTGCTGATTGAATTTTGAAAGGTTGTGGGATGTGTTTTGTTCCGTTCTGTGGTGCGTTACGTACTCCGATGCTAACGATGGCTGTTTGGTGAAAGGATATACAGTGCCTCCGTTTTTTCCCTTTTTTTTTAAGTATAGTGAAAAAGCGTTAGGAGTAGCTTGAAGTTCTGGTTGATATGTTTTTTAACCTAAGGATGATACAAAAATGAATATTATCACTAATGGCATTCGCTATTCGCCAAAACTGATTAGCTTAAAGTTGACATGCTCTTGGAAGGGATGTCTCCGATTCCACCTCTGGTAATCATGGTTGATTGTTGCAATCGTAATATTGTTATTACCACTCTTTGAAACAGTGGTGAAGAGGACACGACAATACGAACAAGAGATATAACACAGTTGCTGTCGGAGGAAATTAGGCCATGCCGGACTACCAGCTGTCGTAAAGGGACATACATCCATCCAGTATGACGTGCGACCCGTAAATGTTTGCAACATTTACACAGGTTAGAATTAATGTCGCAAACTCATCTCGCGCGAAAGAAAAAAAAAACAAGAAAATGACTGTGTTGGCAACATTTATACAAGTTTGAATCAATGTTGCAAAACCGAGTCCTACGGGAAAGCCAACATGGATGCATGTACCTTTAAGGCCATACGAACTGTCTTAACACCTCACTTAAGCCAGGGAGGCTCCACCGATCAGAAAGAAACTTTCAGAAAGTTGTGGCTGTGCAAAAAAAATAGAAACCATCAACAACAAAAAACTTCCTAGTTAGGCCAACTGTCGTTTGTTTTTATTGTGCTCAAGTAGAATGACTTTTTTTGTTGTTGTCACGTTATTGTTGTTATAAAAGATGGGTAATATCGCAAACTTCGAGTTTGATATATCGTGGAAACGTATATTGCGATATGTATCGTAATATCACCGAAAAAATCTTGGTTGAAAAAGCTGATGTTACCCCTCAGCCTTACTGCACTAGCATCGAACTGTTTGTTACGTAAGATGGCTTACTGTATTTGCAGTGATTTGTATTAATTTCCATCGTTCAGCCTTATGAGTAGGCTATACACTGCTTTGTATTCCTTTCCACTGCTTAGTCTATTACTGAGCAAATTATGCCAAATGGAGTCCTTGTTTACAACGGTAGTTACTTTTTATGCGAGGTTTTTACGGGGTCATTATGCTTAGTGGACAAGACAAGTAGCCATATTGGTAAAGGCGGTACAGTAGTGATCTGGTGATAGACTGGATTTCAGTTCGAATCCTGGTCTGACATGACTTGAATGAAACTTGTATTATTTGCAGTTAGTTGTTATTTAGGCCAAAAAGAATGTTAATTGTATGGCGCTTGCCATTTGTCCAGTAAAAATTCACTTGCCATTGTGAATTACTTATCGCCATGTAGAAATAGTTTTAGCAGGAGTGTTGCAACTTAATGTTCAAACATTGTTTTCGTTTTCGATAATCGAACTCCAATCACGTTAAGAGGCTAGTAACAATATAAATGCTGGGTTGGATAGCCACTGTAATTCTGCACACAACGAAGCAAACCGCTTGTTTCTAGCTAGTAAAGTTCCTGAGATATGACAGTTTCAGCGTCGGGGTTTGTTAATCAGTCACTGTTATGGCCATTAGGATAAATTTCCCTCGCCATTTGGCGAGTGGCAACCGACATTGGTGAAGGTTGATGTAGGCTATGTGCATTTTTGTCGTGGCATTTCAAATATTGGCACCAAAATAACTGCTCGACAAAATAAATTAGGTCAAACAAAACAACAAATTAAGGAGTTATTCACGTAAAATAAAATATGACCCCTTAGTTCAAGCAGTGAATAAATAAAACTAGATGCTTATTTATTTTGGACGTCTGAATACATGGTGGGGAATTGAACTCAAAAACACCCATTGTAAAAGATGCCAAAAATCCATATTAGAAAAGATGGTAAACAAAACAAACTGCTATAATGTAGGCTGCTACAAAGTATTGATACCACCCAGCTTAAATAAATTTCAAAGTTACGGCGATGTAAGCCTCCAAATAAAACACATGCTTTGTTCTGCGTAGGCTACTTCATAATCATATGCTAACTATATGCTACAAAAGAAGCCGAACAAAATTGCTTACTTACTGTACACAGAATTTTTTTAATGGCAAGTAGGTGTAGCTGCTAGTTCTGCTGCGTTAATGTCTGTAATTTGCTCGCCATAGTGGCAAAAAGTTGAAAGAAGACGAGGTTGGCATCAGATCTGTAAAATTAATAAGTTCGTTTACCTTTCAACTAACACAGTGCTGCAAAACATTTGCTTCCAGTTAGGCTAGTACAGTTCCTGAGATATTATTTGATCTCCGTTATTGTAGCTCATTTGCCAGTTCGAACCCAAAATGAAGTCGTCAACTGCCAAATTTCCTTCGCCATTTGGTGAATGGTGACTGACATTTGTGACGGTTGCCTCTAACGCGCAAAAATTGATACAATATGACCAAATTTTGGGGAATTTAAATGATGTGTGAAAAACTCTTGTTTCCATTTTTATGTTTTTGTTCTCTTGCTTTCGCATATAGGCTAGTTAGTTATGAAATGGCCAGTCTAACTTTTTCATTCAGCTTTCGTGTATTATTATTTCGCATTAGTGTCTGCAACTAACGTTCAAGAGCACCATTTTTTAATAGTTTACTTGGGGGTTAGTTATAATAGCTCTGTTCACTAATCTCTGGCACAACAATAAAAGTAAGCACGTCATTTAATTCACTGTCATTTAACGGGTTTGAATTCACTGATTCAATTAAAACTGAAAAATGTTCTGCTAAGGAACAAACTGAACGATTTGGCTATAGTATGCTAAACTTAAATTACTGAAAATGGCTATACAGTAATTTTTCCTATTTTGCTGCTTGCAACAGAAAACCGTCCTTTAGCCTATAGGTGAAGATTCGTATTTGTCGTAACTCTCCATTGGCCTGTAGACCAAACCTTTTTAATTTTTAATCACCAAATATAAAACTTTGGTTTCCAAATTAAAAGTTTAATTTTAGACGTTGGAAGCCAATTAAAAAAAAAATCGTTCAAGTTTACTAGGATAGGCCTAATCCTTGTGTCTTTCAATGTTGTTATTTAACGACGTAAAGAAAGTAACAACCATTATTGGTATTGCAATGGACATTAAACAATATTGTCACCACGTCATTTGATGGAACAACACTTCTGTACTCCAATTCTCTCCAGGAATTATTTGCACCGTGGATTAGAATCTATTGCCATATTAGCAAATTTCGTGTCAACAACGTAACACTCACGAACGTTTGCAGTCCTGCCTCTCCGCACATCACTAGGTTGGTTCGATCTGACGAACTCGATCAACTGTGGCAAGCTATACTTAAAAACGGAATATAGAGATCAGTGGGCGAGACATTGAAGCGGCAGTTTTGAATTCTGAATAACAATTCTGACTTTTATATAGACCTAATCTCTTTTTTTTTGTATTTGCCTTCTGAAGAAGGTGGACGAAGTTTGTGGGAGTGTTTGTAACATCTTTATGCGCCCAGAATCAAATTTCCACCAAAAATTCAAGGAACAGTGTTTCTGATTGGTTGTGTTCTTTGTCATCGTGCATCAGTTTAAAAAGCAGTTCTTCGTGTATTTGAGCAGTCAAAAAATCAAGTTAGAGCTAAGAAAACGGGCCTATTGGATGCGATATTTATTTGCCCCATAATCGCCTTTAACAACTCTGGCAAAGCTATGCGCCCCCCCCCCCCCCATTCCCTTAAGTTGGGGGCAGGGGGGCTGTCACTATTTTATTTTACGATTTCTGACCCTAAAGCATTTTAGATCGTCATTTTTTTCCCACCAAAGTTAACTAAAAGCTTCATACATAAAGCAAACTAAATAACCTAGTAAAGTAATAAACTAAATTCCTGAACTAATGAGAATAATGCATTGCGTTAATGCTAGACCGAACCCAGATTGATCACGCATGTGAATGATTGCATAAACGCAGCATTTTCTACTATGGAGTTGAGCCTAAACATCCTACCTGGACAGAAGTAAAATTCCAATTATACTCCCCTTTTTTCAAATTAAGTTTTAACAGTCCATGGGCGTGTAACCAGTGGCGTAGCTACAGGGTGGCAGAATGACACCGGTCCCCAGCCTCAGGGGGCCCCCGAAAGAAAAAAAATTATTTAGATTTATAAAAGGCTCTTTTGTAGTATGCTAGTTTTATTTAAGTTGATATAAACTGTATTTTAAAAATTAACTTCGAGCCTCCCCGTCCAGCCATCCCCCTGTCATTAAAAAAATATGGTAGCTTATTATAAAAAAACAAAAAAACTCAAGTCGAAACTTTTTTCCTAGGGTTTTTTTTTTAATTGAAAATAGGGACCACTTAACTGGAGAACGAAAAAGTGATCCCTATTTTCACTATAATACAAATTTTTATAAATTAGAAAAAAGTATGAACTTAGAAATTGTTATGGGCCATCCTGTATATTAAGGAGGGGGAGGGCCCAACAAGGCTAATTTGCCACCGGCCCCATGTAACGTAGCTACGCCACTGCGTGTAACTGGCGTTTGATGGTATCTTTCATTTGGTGCTACTCTCAACTTCATAGTTGCCTTAGATCCTGAGAAGTAGAGGTACAAACAAACAAACACGAATTAAGCAAAACAATTTTTTTTAACCTTAAATCACTGAGAAAAATGAATCCTCAGACAGCTTAAAATTGTTGGTTTAAGTAGACGCACTTGTACCTCTGTGAAGAAAACCACACGCGAAGCATTGTGCTGCACTCACCCGCATGATGGAATTGAAAATAGAAATTGTGTTGGTGAGGACAGGACTACGCTTCATTAAAAACAAAACATAAACTTCTAAGGCCTACCAAGCTTCAATAAAAAATCTACGAGGGATGAGGTTTTTTTTAACACCATTTTATGTAACCACATCTTAAAGGCACATAAATCCTTCCGGTATGTCGTGCGACCCGTTGAGAATAGCGTTTGCAACATTTACACAGGTTAGAGTTAATGTCGCAAAATCATCTCGCATTCATGAAATAAAAAAAACAAGAAAATGACTGTGTTGGCAACATTTCCATACGTTTGAACTAATGTCGCTAACTGAGTCGTACAGGAAAGCCAAGATGGATATGTCAATTTAATTGATTTTCACAAAATCCATAAATTTTCAGTGTTTTAAGCTATTGAATCGGCCAATGAAAAGATCTTCGACATGATTCTAATGCTGTATTAAAACATCAAAATCTATTAAAAAAATTAGAAAATGGGAGGAGATTTGCTCAAGTTGGTCAGAAACCCTAAAAAAAATTAATTGGTGATGCCCTTTTTATGTGATGCAGCGATGCCTGAGAAACATTTTAAAATTTGTTAAGGCCCAAATACTCTTTATTCTTAGGTTACTGGGACATATTATAAATGATTATTGTGTAATGGTTTTTTTTTTTTCAATCTTGTGGCAATAAACAATTTTAAAATAGCCTTTGGTGTTGTGCCAAGAATCTAAACTGGTTGATAATTTGAAATAGCTCTAGGCTGATAGAGTACAACTTGGTGGACATAACATCACTCATTCAAACATGTCGTTTTCGTCTGCAGCGCTTCTTGTTTTTGTTCTTTCTTCTTTCTGGTTTTGTTTTCTAGGCCTAATTCATTATTTATAGAATATTAAAACCTCCTCCACGTGAAGGCATTGACTTGGTATTTGTTTTAGTGGCTCTTTCTCTTTTATACTCTGGTCGCTGACCCTTTTTGTAGCAGACAATAGCTCTCCCTAGTGCGGCTAGCTCTTCCTTATTGCCAAAGGCAGCAAAGTGTTACAGTAAACCGAAGTGGTTTTTCGACACAACTTGCATAACCTGATAAGCTAAGGTTATATAAATTGCTTATAAAAGAAGTTTTTTCAACCTGGTAAATTTCGCACGCGCCCCCCTCTCTCGGGGGGGGGGGGGCTAGGCCTCAAGCCAAAGCTGAGCTGAAGAAATTTTAGATTTTAAGTTTAGACTTCATGTTTCCTTGCCTTACTTCAGCAGATAGTACTGATAATGCCGTATATGATGATAATAATTAATAATAAAGCATAATACGTGATTAGCAGAGTGCTGCTTTTTATTTATTTATTTTTTATTATGACGACTTTTTGTAACCATAAAGTAACGATGACGTTTTCCATACTGGAGTTTTCGTTGGTATAAAAAAAATGGGGGGGATTCATCGAATTCCTATGTTTTCCTTAGCCCGTTTCCTACTTTTTTTTTTAAAACCGTCTTTATTTTTCAATTTTTTCCCGTTTTTGGACTTCTCTTGTCATATTCTTCAAGTTCACTATCAGCTTCTGGGAAAAAAAATGATAGGACGTGAAGTTTGTAAATTTTTTAGACCAATCTTTTAAGGAATTTGTTGTAATTAGCATATTTTGCCTCAACACACATTTTAGTGAAAATATGGTAATTAGGCCTACCTTAGTCTTAATTTTTATTTAAGGTCAGTTTTATTTTTACCTACTTTGTGCCAAAAAATATCCCTAGGCTTATTTCTGGTGTTAAACAATTCCATTTCTCCTAAAGTCTGTTACGACTCTCTGAGGGTCTTTGTTATATTATTGTCTATCCAGTTTTGGAAAAATAGCGGCAAGCGATGTTTATCGTGGCGTGAGTACCACACACTTCACAACTAATAAATGAACAATTATAAACTCTGTCCACTTGAATTTTCGATGGAATAATGCAGCGGCCACCTTCTACAGAAATCCAGGCAAAAAACGAAGTACTAAACGAGGTTCACATTGCTTCAGGCTGTGTCAGAATCTGAATTAGAATTTGAACTTGCCACATTTTCCGTTGGACCATTGAATCTTAATCGCGCGCTCAAAATCCTATTTCCATTGCCTGCTGAGATTTTTGGCGAGCTCTGGTCTCGGTAGTCGGTCGATGTTGGGATAGGATGAATGGGCATTGTTCATGAGTGCTGCACCATGCTTCCAAAATTGTTGGATGGCTAGAGATTCCAACCCACGAAGGTGGGCGTCGTTTGATGTATTGGATTTCAGCAGGTCAGAGGTGAGTTCCCACGGTATCTGGTGATTTTCTTTTCATTGGTGGACGGAAATTCCATTGAGTGGGTCTAATGTCCGCATTTTTCCTTGGTGTTCATGGATTCTCGTCTGGAGTTTTCGGTGTGTCTCTCCAATGTAAACCGATTTGCAGTCCCTATATGGCATGCAGTACATGACATTCCTTTGGTTGGGTCTGCAGGTGGCTGTTGCAGCGCATGCTTTTTACTCTGCTACAGGCCATCCTCCTCAACGAAATGCGCCGCATCGCCAACCATTCTTCCATCCAAAGTATTGCAAATAAGCACTTGCAACTCGCAAAATCAAAGTTGCTGCTTCTGGGTTACTCTGCATTCATGATCAACTCGGCGATCAAGAAGGCTCAACATGGGAAGAAAGGCCGCAAGGATCGAAAGAAAGACACACCCTGTACTGTTGTAACCCATGTGCCAGGACGGACAGAGAAAGTCTATCAAACCCTCAAAAAACTGAACATTAGGTGCTTCTTGAAGCACCCTCCCAACCTCAAAAAGCTGCTTAAAGGGAAGCAACCCGAACCTCCCCACCCTCCCCCACATTCCCCGTCTCCCCCCCCCCCACCCCACAGCCTATCTCAGCCCCTCATCCCATCGATGTCCAACCCGCAGCAAGGATACTGACTCCCACTCCTCCCCTCCTCCCTCCAAAAAAGCAGCAGAGTAAAAAGCATGTGCTGCAACAGCCACTTGCAGACCCAAGGTGCTTCAGCCAAAAGAATGTCTTGTACTGCGTGCCATGTAGGGACTGCAAATCGGTTTACATTGGAGAGACACACCGAAAACTCCAGACGAGAATCTCTGAACACCAATGAAAAGTGCGGACATTAGACCCACTCAATGGAATTTGTGTCCACCAACGAAAAGAAAATCACCAGATAGCGTGGGAACTCACCTCTGTCCTGCTGAAATCCAATACACCAAACGACTCCCACCTTCGTGGGTTGGACTCTCTAGCCATCCAACAATTTCGGAAGCATGATGCAGCATTCATGAACGTTGCCCATTCATTCTATCCCAACATCGACCGACTAGGGAGACCAGAGCTCGCCAAAAGTCTCAGCAGGCAATGGAAATCGGAGTTTGAGTGCGCGATAACTTTTAGATCAGTGGTCCAACGGAAAATGCGGCAGGTTCAAATTCTAATTCAGATTCTGACAAAGCCTGAAGCAATGTGAACCTCGTTTGTCTGGACTTCTGAAGAAGGTGCATTATTCCACTGAAAATTCAAGTGGACAGAGTTTATAATTGTTCATTTATTAGTGGTGAAGTGTGCACTTTGAATTGCACTATCCAGTTTTGTTCTTCAGTGTTGCTTCATTCTTAAAATTTTGCCAGTGTAGTGCGTGTTGTAAGTCACATTGTGTGATGTGAAGCCTTTACATGGACTTGTAATATTAAACGTTTAAAACACAATTTTAAAAGTGGAGTAATTCAAAAATCGTTATGCAGTGATAATCCTATGAGGGGTTTTTACTTGGAATTACAAACTAACATTTGTTTGTGGTTCGAAGTTTAGAAAAAAAATATTCAGCCTTAAAAAATGTTATCTGCAGTGATTTTGTATAGTATCCAATTTTAATCCCATCATATACCATGAAACTGATTCAGAATTGGCTAACAACTAGGTAAAAAGTTGATGAAGAAGAAGGTGAGGTGATCGAGTCAGTGACTGAAAACTAAATCCTAGTAGGGTCCCGCCCAGGATAGTATGAGAGACTAGTACCAAGATCCTTCAGTTCAGCCTTTTTGTGGAAGGGCCGCAGCTAGAAGTTTGTTCTGGAGTGAGGGGCAGGATCCTTGCCCACCCCCAACGTTGCACAAATGCAGCCACAGGCATACCCTTCCATGAAATTAAAGACTCTTTAGCAAGGACAGATCAGACTTGAAAGAAGCAAAGGGAGAGGAAGGAAGGTGACAAAGCCAAACACATCTCTTGGCACCTTTGTTGCTTTTACTTGCAGACAGCAGATATGTTGACAAAAAAAGTTCAGTCTTTCATCCTCGTCAGCCTTGTGTAGAGGCACAATTTCGATTTAAATCACTGACGTTAATGAGAATTAATTCTTGACTTTAATAATAAAGTTCTATAATAGTTGGGTAGAGGTAGAGCTTCTTTTTTTTTTATGTTGGTGCCCAGTATAGTGCAAAGTATGCCACCCAGGAAAGTTTTCAATAATTACTGCCCAGAATTCGTTACCAAGCCAGAACTTTTAAACATCCTCTTGCAGATTTGTTTAAATTGGAAATCAAGTCATGTTTATTCTCAACAGCAGTAGGTGAATAATTGTCATAGCTTCAAGTTATGCAAGTTCAAGTTAAGAATGTCTGGGGCACTTAGTGATGTAACTGAAACTGACCTTGAAATTGAATAACTTTTCAAGGTCATCAAAACACTACGCTCTGTAAGCATTAAAGGGATATAGATCCCAGCGCCATTTTTCTCGATCCACCACATCAAGTACGGCCCCAAAGGTCTATTTACTTACCGTTAGTCTTTCCCTTGCTAAAAAACTGTTTTAAAATGTGGCGTCTAGGAGATTTTCTGTTGAATATTGTTAACTATATATATCCCATAACCGCCTAGATACGAACGTACGCATTCAACGTATAACAGCGAAAAAAAAGTCCCAGCGCGAGCTTTCTGAGAGGGCCCCGGGGACCCTGAGCAAAGCGGGCAGTCACAGCCCAGTGGTCAGCGTCATCGGCTCCAAACCAAGAGAATGCCGGTTCGAATCCGAGAACCGACCCAAGTACCACATGGACTCTAAAAAAAGAGTCTGAAAGTTTTTTCAGGTGGTTATGGGTTAATAACGACCCATAACTATATGATGCATTGCGCACATACAATAATCATAACGTTTCATCTCTGTGTGTACTTCTACTAATTTTCTAATAATTACCACGAGATCTAAAATCTAATAGACTAATGCGGTAAACATTAAAATTAATTATTCCAATAGATCGCCGAAGCATAATTATAAGACACTAGCCTAGAAAATTATAAATTGTGATTTTCAAATACGAGAATCATTCCGGTTTATGATGACACAATCGTCGACTTGATTCTGTCTCGTGTACTATTCCCAAAGCCAACCGAGAGAGAGCAGTTATCCGAGGAACGCAGCTACCACCCCAGCCGACCTTGGCGTTGTAATTGCTCGGATGACGATCTGCGCCTAGCTGTAATTTGGCACGCGGAATGTTATGAGGCAGGCCGGGTGTCCCTTTAAAGATGGAGACATGGTTCGAATTACAAACCAGTAGACAACGAGGAATTTTAACATCAATATTGAAAACTTAAGCAAAACGAAAATCATTGCATTGCAAAACATGAGCTGACACACACACGATAGTAGCTGAACACATTGCAAACTTCACTGCACACCACTTGCATGCTGCATAGCAACTGAAGGAATAGAAACAAAAAGTGTCTTACGAGTGTCTTATTCTCATTGATGACAGTGGGAAATTTGTGTAAACGCAAAAAATGGAACCAGACCTTGATTACACATTTCAAGGTCATCAAAACACTTGCAGGATGTCCAGCTATATCACTAATGTTTTGTTTTTTTTGTATCTCCTTAAGTTTTGGATCGATTTTCGTTCCGTTTTCTTAACGGTATTGACACTAATTTTTTGTTTTCTAGATGTTTTAAATTCAAACCATGTCTCTGTCTTTAATATGCTTTTGGAAATAGTATTTTGTTGACCTTGAAAAGTGTATTCCATGTTAGTCTCAGTTTTAGTAGGCGCCAGACATTCTTGACTTAAAGTTGGGAGTTAAAGTGACCTGCTGATGTTGAGATGAAACACCTATATCTACGGGTCCACTAGGTTTTTTTTTTACACGTCCATTAGCCATGTAGGTGTAGCAGAACTGCCTTGAAACACTTTGGCCAAATTTCCGATAATTTTGGGATATACACCATTGGTGTCATTTCGATGAATCTGTTCAACTCGTGGAAGACCTAAATCTGACAATATGTTAAAGTTTAACTAAAGCATTGAGAAGTTATTTAATGAAACCATTAACAAGTTAACATGTGGTTGTGGCTAACCACACGATAAAAACGATTGATTGCAGACAATTTCTTCAGACCCAAGACAGTGGTAGAAAGATCTGATCCTGGTCCACCAGCCACAGAAAAAAGGGAATCGAAAGGATAAACACCTGTCTCTCTTTATTTTTATCACCTCTGTTTCGTTTTGAAAACATATAGTTTTCAAAACGAAAACTGTACGTGGTGTACACTGTACAGGATGGTCCACAAAAAACTAACGGCCCAACATTTTCTAAGTCCAACTTTTGTACTTAGCACCGCACCCCTCAGAACTAGGAGAGGACAGAAATCAAATCAATGAAATAAGAATATTTCTATCCTCTACTGGTTCTGAGGGGTTCTAACTAGAAAACTTAAACTTAGAAAATGTTGGGTCGTCAGTTTTTTGTGGACTATCCTGTATAGTTTTAACATATATAGTTTTAGTACCACCTTTAACCTTTAGACAGCAGTGTGCAAAGGCAATACACTGTGGCAGAACCTTGGGCTGTATTTGCTGTGGCACTCCTGGTTATTATGTTTGTATTAAATCCATATTTTTAATCTCTTGTTCCAAAACTGAAACCAAACATCCCGATCTAATACCCAGCTTGCCCACAGATTCATCTAGCATATTGAGGCAAGATCATGTGACCGTCGCCTTGAACAATGATGTCTCACGGTTACAGATGGAACTTGAATTTTAATGTAGCATGGGTGCATTCCGATTTCAAAATGAATCATAGTGATTATTAAATAAAGAAGCTGACATGTTGCATTTAATTGCACGTTCCTTTCTTCCCGAGTCTAAAGGATGTCAGGAGCTCAGGTTTTATATGCAAGTAAGGACGTGAATCCTTCTTTTTAAGTTTTAACACTATGTTAAGTCTCTTTATACATAACGTTGATGAAGTTTATTTACTACTACAGGAATTAAATTTAATTCTTTTGTGACATCCAGACGTCCCGCCTTCTGTTGCAATAGCAGTTGGTTCGTTATTGCATAATATTCTAGTACTTTACCTTTATTCGTACAGTTTTATAGTCAGTTTCTTGTGATATCAGCAGCTCCCCTCCCATACTAGTCGTAATTGCCTTTGAACTTGACCAGGTCAGCCAGGAATGGCGTGCTTTGACTTCAAAATGAGAGTGCTCTGCTTTTGTTAGGGCGGGCAGATGGTCAGCCGGCTAGCCACATGTCAGCCTTTTATTTTGGAGCCATGAATAGCCGGCTAAAGAGACGGGCAGCTGACTGATTTTGTTATGCGCGGAGTTGGTTTAGTAAGTAGCTTAAAAAAATTTAAAATATGAATTGGAAGAAGTTGATTTACGACCTTGGCTGTTCTTTATTTTTCCTTTCATTTTTTTTTTTTTTTTACGGTCCTTGAATGTGTTTGCATAATTTTAGTTCTGTAGGCTGTATGAGCTGGTCAACTCGTAGCACATTGTCTGCAGTCTGCTTAGTGATTATAGAGGAGAGGAAAAAAGTGAAACTAATAAGAGTCCAAAAAATAGTGTGAACAAGAATATCTATTAAAGTGTAAAGAGGTGTACATTTAAAGGTAAATCGCAAGGTTTGGTTTAGCGGACGGGTGGGCCCAATTTACTAGCCGGGTGCTGGGATATAAGGCTACACCTCCGGGGACGGGCTTCAGCCGAGTTTATAAGCTGTTCAACCTTCTGAATGGTTACCTTACCAGTGGCGACTCGGAGAGGAAGAAAGAGGGCCAGTGCCCCACCCCCAGAAAAAAATTGATAAAAGTATACAAATAATGCAATTTTAGCATTATTCTATAGCATTATTAATGTGATGTTTGTTATGATGACTGTTGCCTAACTTGGCAACAAAATTTTGCCACAAAATTTTGCCTAACTTAGCAAAAAAATTTTGCTTCGGCGAGCTATTGGAATAATTAATTTTAATTTTTACTGCATTAGTCTTTTAGATTTTTGATCTCATAGTAATTACTAGCAAACAATTAAAATTAGTACTGCGCATACACAGATAAAACGTAGGAACGTAAAATTGAGTTCCCCAATATTCAACAGAAAATCTCTTAGTCACCACATTTTAAAACGGATTTTTAGCAAGGGAAAGACTAACGGTAAGTAAATAGACCTTTGGGGCCGTACTTGGTGTGGAGGATCGAGAAAAATGGCGCTGGGCGGTATATCCCTTTAATAGGCTAGTTCGATTCTATCATTGTAGGCACTGCTCTAATTTTTATTTAAGGCTAAAATTTAAAAGATCAAAAAAAATCTCGTGATACAGTCTAATGCCACAGTACACTGCATCACCTTTCTTCACTTATGTAACCATGAGACCATTATGAGAATGAAACAAACAAAAACTTCTGTCTCTAATGGAACTTGAATCCAGGACCTTCCGATACAGTACTGATTTATTGTTTGCATTAAATTTAATTTACACGTGTGGTGGTCAAAAATCGAATTGCTTCCCCTCCCCGTTTTTAAGCTTGTGGCATTTGGTTCCACTGCCATACAGCAACTTTGTTTGGGAGTGGCAAAGGAAATTACATTGGGAACGATTGAATTGCAATTGTCGATGTTGTAAACCATTGTAGTGTGGCGCCATAGCGTCAGTGTCTTATATCTTGAAGCATAGTTGGGCACGTTTCAGGTACTTGGGGGAAAATAGTTATGCGGTACAAAAGCTTAAATTGTGTTGAAATCAAGAGCAACGACCCACCTGACAAAAATTAACTCGTGTCGGAATGCCAGCTGAGCTGCTTTCATTGCAAAATCTGACCCTCAATAACATTGAAAATGTGTAACTACCTACCTATGGGTGCATAAATCCACTGGCCAGTAGCCAGTTGGCGAGTAAGTTAGGCAGGTCGGTGATTAAAATATTTGTCCAGTAGCCAATTCGGCCGATGGAATTGTGGGTGGCTGAAATGAACTTGACAACGTATTTTCACTTATTGTTAGTAAAGTTTATAAGGGTTTTTCGTCAGCTTTCCGATGGACTTAATCCCAAGCTATAGCTCTTCTTTTCAGAAGTTAAGAGAAGAAATGTTACGGATCGAGAGATTTCTTTATTTTCAAGCAAGTTATCGAAGCCTGTGTCCCTACAAGGCCCGTGAAAATACCACGATTTATAAGAAACTTGTGCTATTACAAATTCACAGATTGAATGATTTGTTTTAAATTCGTTACCACTGAATTTGGAAGAGACCTGGAGAGCCTGTCGGCATTCAGAATTCGTTACCACTGGCTTCCACTGTCTACAAACAGACATTTTTAATTTGGTGACAAAAATTTCTCAGTTGGCGACTAAAAATTTTGCTCTACCGACCAATTGCGAGTTGAGAAAAAAGTGAATCTGTGCCTATATACCTAGCTAGCTAATTCTACTGAATGCCGGTAATCGTCGGCTACTACAGTGGCTAAAATCGGACATTTTTAGAACTTATTTTGTACGCAAATACCACCATTAAGACTCAACAATAACTAGTCTTCTTCATGAGGAGCTCATGAAAAAAAACTTTTTTCAGTTTTTTTCGTGAGCTTCTGAGAAGAAGAAAGGTTAATTTCTTCGAAAATTCAAGAAACTAGTTATTGCTGAGACTTAATGGTGGTATTTGTGTACAAAATAAGTTCTAAAATGAGCTAATTCTAGTCCGCTTATCCCATGTTAATTTCCAAAGGGTGATTATTCATCGATACCGAGATAACGGGAAGGCTTCCAGCTCTGAAATTGGACGAATGGCTGCAGTACGATACAAACTGCGTACCTTTTATGGTTTGGAGCCTAGGGGTGTAACGGGAATGGCGCGCAAATACGACAATATTGTTATAACCATTGTTATTATTGTCAGCATTGTCTCTCATTGGACAGCCAAACTTCGGACAATGACAACGTGTATACTGACATGAGTGCCTAGACACACACTAGTGTAGCACACTAAATCTAAACAATGTTGCCAAAGAAATTGTATTCACGTCCAATTCACGAAAAATAAACCTACTCTAAAAACAAAGCAAAATAACGCCAAAAACTGGTGAAGAGGCTACCAAGTTGAGTGGTTTGGCCCTTCAAAGGAATGATATCAACACACCAAAACTAACGAAATAAAGCAAATTACAACAGAATTAAAACCAAACCAAAAACCTATAAAGCGGTGACCAAGTTGAGAATGGTTCGGCCTACAGGCAAAAGGTAGTAGCAAATTGTTGAAAACCAATTTCTTGTTGACGTGCCACTTTATTACACATCTGCACGGTAGTGGAGTTGAGTCTAATACACAATTAAAAAAAAAAAGGACTGATATATCAAAAACCAAAA
>JAHWFP010067450.1:0-12823 GCA_023313725.1 Lithobius niger | reverse complement strand
CAACACACCAAAACATTCGCCAACTTAATCGCACCGAATAACACTTTGGACGTTAAATGAAAACTTGAACATTGCTACCGAAAGTAGCAATGTTCTAGTTTTCATTTAACCTTCGAACTATTAAGCAGTGCGATTAACTTGGCGAATGTTTTGGTGTGTTGATATCACTCCTTTGAAGGGCCGAACCATTCGGAACTTGGCGGCTCCTTTTACCAGTTTTGGTTTTTGATATGATTATAAGACACTAGTCTAAAAAATTATAAATTGTGATGTTAAAATACGAGAGTCATTCTGGTTTGTGACGACACAATCTTTAACTTGATGCTGTTTCGTGTACTATTCCCAAAGCCTAAAAAATGTGTAACGAATTTTACAGTTGGCGCAAAAGTTCGTGGCTACAGGCATCAGCAACGAATGACGCTCGTTATTAAAAATTACGCCTTGTATTGTGGACATTTTAAAGAACTAGGCTACGTAGATTAAAAATAAAGATTAAAACTTGTTTCACAAATTTGTCAGGGTTTGCCCAAAAAATCTGATGTTGAAAATTCATGTACGCAAGCTAGCATGATAAACCTCTGCTTCCTGTTCTAGTTTCAACAGGTAATAAAACTGATTCCAGTTTTTATGTAATTGAAAGGAGCTGGATTATTTTAATTATATTGAGCCACAAGGTGCCACTTTAGTTTTTCAAGGTCTGATCACTTTGTAGAGAAACGTTCAAGTCTTGGCCTTCGATGATTGTAGTGGCAGTAGCTTAGTCGTTAATGAAATTGAAGTACTAAATTGGTGTAGCACTAAGTGGTACGGGTTCGTTATAATTGGCATAAAAACCTTTAAGCTGTTGTAGGAATTTAAAGGGGTATTTTCATCGATTTTTATTGGTGCATTTTACCAGTGTTCTTCAACGCAAAAAGAGTTCTGGAGAAAATTTAAATCGATTTAAACAGTTTATAATTTTTGTATGTTTTAACCAGTAGGTGGCATCAATTCATCAGCTGTTCTACTTCTCTTCAACTAAATAATGATTTTTCTTCTTAAAGTAATTTTATTTTCCATGTGGTGTCCAAAGTTTACTATTTGGAAACGAATGGTACTGTACGTCTTCACGGTTTGTGAAATTCGTGTTATAGGCCGATGTTTTTTTTCTCACTTAAACAGCACTTACATTTTAAAACATTAGATTATAGGGATAATTTAGTTGTCTTCATCTAATTCAAAGACCGAAATAATTACTGAAGCAGCAGATGATGATATCGCTCTAGTCAAGTGCTGTTAACTGTGTGAAAAAACGTGTTTCATGAGACTGTTTAGGGAAGAGAAACAAGCATTAAAAGTGACAACCGTTAAATGAAAAGAAGTAAAATGGCAACTCTATCTCTTTTTTTCCATCAGTAAAGTACATTTAGAGCAGTTGCGGATCCAGGAATTTTATTTGAAGGGAGGCAAAAAAAAGGGTCCGAAAGTAAACTTGTGTTTAACAATGTCAGTTATTTTTCTTGCTTCATTTTTTATCAATAAGCTTAATAGGAGAAATTGTTTAATGGCAGCAAATTCTATACTACTTTGTTCAACTTCAATGCAAATAATGAAGAGCAATGGGTAATGGGTACTATGAAGAGCAATTCTTCTTCAATTCCAGTTGAGAGGGGGGGGGGGGAGAATATTTTTTGGCCATTTTCATAATTTTATTTCATATCATTTTATTAAAATGATTGAATGAAATGTAATAAAATAAAATGAAGTCAATGATGAAAAAAACCTAAAAAAAATTTCCCTAGCCTACCTTTTGAATTCACAATGCAAAGCTGAAAATCGTTGAAAATCTTTAACTTTTGGTTTTGCGTGATCGAACTGTGAGTATAAGTCATGAACTTTACCCGAAGTAGAAATGCTGAGTCGACCGATTTTTCGGTATTCAAAACTATCAAGCAAAGCTGCCCAGACTAAGGCATAATTATTGCACCTCTGTAAAAAAAGTCGATCGTTAAGTTATTACTTAATAAGAAATACTGTTTTAATTGAAATTTTTTTTGTTTATTTTATTGGCGGGATGGAGCACTTCTGGGTGGAGGAGAGGAAACACTGGCTTGGAGAACGGATTTGGTTTGTTGAGAGAAGGATAAACTAACGTTAGGCTATCCTTCTTGATGCAAAAAAATGCTTGCAGATGCTTAGTTTTACTGTTAATCTCGGTTCTTGGGAGGGGCAAGTGCCCCCTTTTGCCCCCCTCTGGATGCGCCACTGACTTAGAGCACGTACCTTAGCAAAAAGAAAAAAATAACTAATTCCCAACATGGGTTCCGAACAACATAAAGCATAGCCTAGTGGTTAAGAGTGGTCGGCTTCCAGCTAACTGAACGTCCGATCAAATCATAAAACCCATTAAGGGACATGTGGGCAAAATAGGTAAAAAGTTGTCTGATGATGCGAAAAAGCTGTTAAAGTAAGAATTCATAAAAAGAATTCTTTCACCCAAGTAGTGAGATATTGAGGCAAAAATTACTGAAATTTCCATTTTTCGGTAATTTTTGGCTGGTGCTAAAGTGTTGTACATGGGAATGTGTGGCATTTGCCTAGGCCTTGCAGAATTTTAGTTTACTGGTTCTACTCCTAAGATAAAGGTGCGGCTACAAAAAGCTTTTTAACTAATAAAATCCTCAATGGTGATACTTAACTTGAAAGCAGTTTGAATGCATGCAGACTTTAGCGCACTATTATAAAGATTGGCTAATGTTTTATATAATGGTGAAATCACTCTCATGCTTATCAGCACGTACAGAGAACTTTGTTTACAGGTAGGATAGCCATTTTGGCAATTTAGTTCTATGACGTAGGTCTAGCGTGTACTGAGCTCGAGCCATTCTTTGGCTTATTTTCCTATACAATCTGGGATGACAGACACCTGTGTAATTGTATGCTAGCATTTGTGAGAGAACAATAATGCCAGAAAGAATATTAGAGCTTGTATGGCTTAGTTGGCAATGGCTGGCAGGGTCATGACATAAAAGGCGAACATTTAATTCACACGTAATACAGTTCCGCTTTTGTTGAATGTTCTGAAGTTGTCGCATTCAAGGCACAAAGAGAAGACATTGTTGCTTTAGTTAATTTAGTCCCATGGCCCCTTTCCAACTGCGGGAGGTTGTGGTAATTGTGTGTAATACCGAGACTGCATCAAGAAAGAATATAATTGCCATCATTTGGCCGGCCTACGTCCTCTTTCTCTTCGGAGGAAAAAGACAAATAAATGCCCTGGCTTCATTCATGCAATTCTCTTCCGAGAGCGGAATTTGGTCAAGATTTATAACAAGATAGCGCACAATAGAACAGCTTGGTGAGAGAATGGTAAATAAGTTAGATTTCTGTGTTGAATTGATTTCCTGAGGATGTCATGATGCTTTTGTTGGTATTTCCTTTGGTCAGTGAACTGATACGGATTACGCATTCACTGGCTTTAATAAACTATTCTCAACAGTTTTTTTTTTTTTATGTGGGTGGCCCATAAAAAAGAACTGTATAAATTTTCCAAACCCAAACTTTTTTTAGGTTCACGTTTTTTTTTAAAGTTAAGTATTTATTTATTTTATTTATTTAGTTAACAATTTTGAGGTGGAAAAAGTGAGCCTCGAGTATGGAAAACCATTGTAAAGTTTATAAAACTTTTGTGTCTTGGTATAGTCTCAAAGCCATACGTGAAACTTATTAATTTTAAAACGGTTTGCTCACACGTTCCTCGTACTACAGTGTTTTAAAACCATGCCAAGTTTTCATTTCAATAATATTAAAAGTGTTTAAGAGGACGTATTTGAGATCATAATCAAACAAAGATGATAAAATAGCAGTTAATATTTGTGTTGTGTTGCCTAAACAGTAATGGTGTCCTGTTTTACCAAACTAATAAAATTACAGAAGGCATTGGGGAACTGATACCAATGCTCTCATTTAAATGGTGGTATGTTTTTGGAAAAAAAGCTATAATTGGTATGCAGAGATCAGCAACACATCTGAATAATTCTAATGTATAGAATAAACAATAGCTAGAAGTGTGGCCACAAAGATGTTGACACTGACCTTGAATTATTTATTATGAAATTTAATAAATAATTCAGTTAACAAAAAAAAAGTAATATAGTCTAAAAGCACTGTATCCAACAGATACAGAACGTGATTTGTGGAAGGTTTCTGAAAACTGGAAATTCTCTGAAATATGTAGTTATTAGGGCTATCGTAAAAGTCCATGGAAAATTTGGAAATGTGCTTGAAAAGTTTTATCGGTATAATCCTGGATAGACCTTATCCAGCTTTGCTGCTTCCATACTTCATATAAAATACTAGTAAAATAAGTGGCCGTACTGAACGTATGTGTTACGTTAATATGTTCATCATGATGGATGCATAAATTGAGCATAAAAAAATTTTAGTTGCTTTTATTTACAACTACTTTGTTTTTTGCTTAAATTAATCATATTTCTGTATTAATGAAATTTTGTTTATTGAGCAGTCGAATGACTTGGCAACATTGAGAAATGGAGGAGAGGCTTGCTTTACGTGAGATGACCCTCAGGCCATCGTCTGCAACATTCTTTCTACGTTCAGCATTCCTGGACGTCTTGTCAAACCCCACGCCTGTGGGAATGTTGCAGTGTGTCATTGGGATACTCACTTTTTTTTTTAATTTCTCTTCTCCGCCTGCTTATATGGTGGCATCATGAAAGTTTTCTACTAGCTACAAATATTTTTGAAAATATGCCTCGTCCTACTAGTGTTTAAAAATAGTCTTGTGTTGACTATTTTCTCTGTTGGTCTACACTTCTACAGCAGTCTGTATTTCCCATAGGAAAAAGGAAGTATGTTTTTTTACTTGAATTCATTACCACACAGTATGGAGGGAAAGTGCATGGCACACTCATAAAGCATTATATCATTATTTAAACATTCTCAATTACGGCAAATGTGGTACCTTTAAATTATTTGTGAGCCTAAAACAGTCACGCCATTGTGCCCAACGAGGCCCTAATTTGAATCAATATAGCAGCTTTCAGTATTGCGATCGCACGTTGTCCACAGTTGCTTGGGTTTTTGTTACCCGACTGATCCTAACAATCTGGCCTGGAAAAAAAAAATACGTAGGAGAAGAGCATCTATAACATGACAAAACAGTCTGATGGGCCATGGGTTATAAGCCTTTTCTTTGCTTTGTAACAAACCAAACCATTTTACTGCTTTTTTTTTGGCATAAGAAATAATTGTGGTTAAAGTTTTGCATACGTTACAAGGTTCACCACACCAGTTCATGAAACTGTATTACGTACAAAAAATAAATGTGGCTCGGAATCGGTAATAATCATTAACCTAAATAATTATGTAGGCATTAGGTAGCAGATTGTTCTTTTGTCTTTATTCATAAACGTATGTAAGCGAGTTTGTAGGTTCTCTGTGGCAATTTATGAACATGTGTTAATGCTAGATTTCCTACGCAGTGTGCATTACAAAAAAATTTGGCAACTGTTATTAGCCTAACCTTACATTTAATTTCTTCGGTTTTTTCTCCCAAAATTTAGTTTGTGGTTAAAAAGAAAAAATCGGAAGTAATAAACCTTTGCTAGATTTTAGTTTAAACCACAATCTGGTTTTATGAAGCTGGATGTTCTCTCAAATGAAATACATTTAACAAACACATCGTTATTGTGAAATACCTAAGTTTTGTAAGTCTCATAGTTTGTGTCTTATTGTTTTGGCTTGTGCTAAAATACTGTGCATGGGAATGTGTGGCTTTTTTTGTGTTTGATCCATTGTCCAATTAGTCATTTTCCTAGGCCTGCAGTATTTTAGTTCCAAATTCCAAATTTCAAATGCTTTCTTGTTATTTATTGCATTATTTTTTTGAATTTGCAGATGTTAACTGGATGGCTGCAACTGGATAGAACAAAAGAAGTTTTGATCCCAGGAAGTGACAAGCGTCTGCTGGCCATGTGTGTTGTAACATAACATGGAACGCCTGGCACACGTTGCTGTTAGGCGGTATGGAGGATCCTCTACATGCAACGCCCAACCTTGCAAATGGTGTGCAGGCCATGACAGTTGACAAGGCCAGAATCATGCAAGCCATCGAATATTACCACAGCGGTGTTATAAACCACAGTGTGAAAAATGACGTGTACAAGAACGGGACGCCCATGCACGTTAATGGCGTCGCCAATGCTGGCAGGAGTGGGTGCAAGTTTGGGACGCCTGACATGCGTTCTTCGTACAACGAACACTGTGCCCCTACCAGAGTGACTGCTCGCCTTCCGCCCCATTATCCAAAAGTAGAAAAGTCTCCTCAACGATCGCAGAGCGAACGGACTAACAGGTGGGTGTGGGACGAAGGGGGTAGCCCTGCCACACCCAGAGGTGGACTGTACCGTAGTAATAGTAGTCTTGATTTAGACGAAATGCTTGATGAACGAACTTTAGGATTACGTCGTGAATACGGCAGTGCTTCGTCCATTGATGTGATTAGTACAACAGGTGAAAGCTTTTTTGCAATGCTGAGAGACTTTCACACTGACAACGTTGACCAACGCAGCCCCGGACCGGCAAAAATAGCTGATTACCTTAGAGGTAAAGTGGACTGCACCCCAACAACGCAAAATGCTTCGAACTCTCTTGTGAATGGTACAGACTCTTTAGATGACGCCTTAAATCCCAAGGCAAAATCAAAGTTTCAGAAGTTGTGGGAAGGGAAGGACAAGCACAAAGGAAAAAGCAAGACTTTGTCGAGTGAACCATCGATATTCCGCAAACTCCGTGGCACGAAGTCGGATCTAGCTGCCGAAACAAGCAGCAAAGGTTCTGACAACTCATTAGATGCTGACACTAAGTTGGAAGACAAATTACGGCGTAAGGCATTTGCCCATTATGACATACAAAGTATAACTGCCAACTTATCATACGCATCTCGTCTCAGGACAATTCTGAGTAGGCGCCGAAACACTACTACTGGTGCTTCAGCTGCATCCATGCTGAACCGTAACACTACACCACACGGCAGCACGGAAGATTTGGGCTCGGAAGAGACCGATCATGGCGATGGAAGAAGTAATGAACTCGTCTTGAGCTGCCCGTTTTTTCGCAACGAATTAGGCGGTGAAGATGAAAGAGTGGTTAGTCTTACTCGTGATACCAGCAAACAACCCAAGGCTATGGTGGATAAACATAAGGGCCACCTGGCTCCTCTTCATAAGCCGAACATGGGTTGTGGATTGTCTGTTTTAGAAAGTGCAGCTCATTCATACTGGAAGAAGTGGGCCTGTCCCTATCAGAAACATGCTCTGCAAATAGAGAACATTGATAATGGTGTTGCATATTACAAACAGTATTTTTATAACAAAGGTAAGCTGTGTGAGTGTTGTTCCACTATGCCTTTTCTTGTTCTTGTTATCAAAAATAAGAACTTTGTTTGAGGGTAAGTGCATTATTTATTGACTTGTATTTTAATTAGTAAGAATCGTACGAAAAGATGAAAGAGCCCATTAAATTATTGAAGTAACTGTTGTAGCTACTGCAACGGAAACCATGTGTCAAGCATGGAGGATAGACCGAATCAACTTTTACCAAATCCGGATTGGATGTGGATAATTTACAAGGTTCGGCGAATCAGATCCGGATCCTAACCGAATCAAAAATAAAAAAATTGTTGATTGTTTCTGCCCTTTGCATTTTATACAAACTAAATTTTCTCTCCAGCTGAGTAAATTAGTAAATTCAGTAAAGTTTAACGACTTGAATACACACTTACGCAACTTGTTCATTGGGTTTTCCATTGTAACTTCTGAACAGTTTATGCTAGCCATTTGAAATTGGCTCCATTGGAAAGCTGGTAAAAAAAAACCAGCTCTAATGGTTCTTTGGAATGTCGAAATTGGCCAAAATTTAGCGAAGTAATTGAAAAATCATCTAGACATTACAAATTTTGCAGAATCCGAATTCTAAAGATCCAGCTTCAGATCCGGTTCGGATTCGACCTCGGTTGATCCTTAGGATGCATGGGTCACAGAATAAGGTACGCAGTTTGTGCGTATTGATAAGGAAGTACTGCAAATTAACCAAACTGAGTTGGCACCTTTGTTAGTCCTCTCTTTATGTACGGGGCGCGGATTTTATAGGTATTGCTCAGACCCAACTAATGATGCTACCAGTCAAACACTGAAGCCTTCTACTTCTGCTTTGGCGAGTGATCTTGTGCGTTTCCCAAATGGCTGTGTGGTGGTTTTCGTACAAGTATAAGATGAGGCCAAACAAAAAAAATTGTTTGGTTTGCGTTACGCAGTTAAAAAAAATAGGTTGGTCAGTCGGAAAATTCTTTTTTTTTTTACTTTGTTTTTGTTACTAAATCAGAAAGTGTTTACTTCAAAAATTGTAATTTAATATTTATTTATGCGTTAAAGATAAATTCATGTTCATGGAACAATATTTTTCCTTTTTCTAGGAATCATTTGAACCATTTTTGTGTCGTAGGATGGGGCGTCAAAATAGTTTTTTTTTTCCTTGGATGGAAAAAAAGTTTAGGGTCGGCTCTTAAAAATAGAGTCGGTCGGGTAACGCAAACCAAACCATTTTTTTAGTTTGGCACCGTCCACCCGCACACCCCACCTTCTCGCTCGCTCTTAGCGCGCTTACGCAGCCGGAAACGTTGTTCCCTGCACTGCCCGCCGGCAGGAAACCTTTTTGCCAGTAAACAAGTTTAGATTCTCCAACTAACCAGTGTCATCCTCTCAAATGGCATCCAACACTTGGCCCTACTTCACAGGATTCCTTCCTTGGAGTGGGGAAAATGATGACACTGGGTGGTTGGTAAATCGAAACTTGTTTATTGGCAAAAAGTTCCCTGCCAGCGAGCCGTGCAAGAGAACACGGGTCGCTCCATAACTCCAAACTGTAAGACGTGTTGCGGTAAGTGCAAGTGAGATAGGGTGTGGGCTCAAAACAGTTTAGTGTGTTTGCCCTTTACAATTTCTAAAGGGCCAGTTGGATAACCCACACCCATACACCGCCAGGTCCAAATGTCTTTTAACTCTCCCTTCCCTTGTGATTATTTGGACGGTCTGTGGTTTATTTCTTCTAGCCAAATTAGCAGTCGCAGTCCACACTGACATGTTCCCAGCTGAATGAAGACGGTTAAAGTAACTTTAAGTTTGGTGATTGGGGTTACGTGCCCTCTTTCCCACCTCCGCCCCCCAAGAAATTTTTAGAAATCTCAACTTCTCCAATGAAATTTTTGAGACCTATAATTGTATTTTTTCCAACCAACCTTCTCATAATGGGGCTTAAATAATTCATGACCCCCTACCTTAAAAAAGTTCTCTAAGCTTCTTCCCCCCCCCCCTCTCTCCCCATACATAAAAGCCAGTTAACTCCCAAACTGTAAGTTTGTCTTATCTCGCTTAGTTCAAAATCTTACCCTTAACGACATGTGGGACGAACCTAGCTTGTCATAATCAAGAAACGAAGTCTATAAAGTTAATAAAAACAGTTCCATAAGCTAGCGAGATGCCTTCCTTCATAAGCGAACATTAACAATTCTCTTATGGCGCTGACTAAAGAGATGAACATTGCCACTATTTTTTGTAGTGGTGTGGGTTCTCGAAGCGTGGCGTGTTCTGTAATTTTTGGTAATTTTTTTTTATGTTTATTACTGTCGACAAAATTTATTGCTGGATGGAGTTGACAAAATAGGTTTTGATTAGGAATTTTTCACTGCCGAGTTGGAGGATGTATAATACGCTTGCAAAGTGATTGAAAAGGTATTAACTGCAAAGTAATTCGACGTCTGACCATTGTTTAGTATTTTGCCATCACCTGTTTTTGTGTTTTGTTTCTACCAAATGGTGGTCTAGCTTCATTGTGTTTCATTAATTTTACATTACGGCCATTTTGCCAAGAGTACCATACATTTGTGGGCATGTAATGTTGAATTAGGCAAGAGTGTATGCTCCGTTTCATGTGTATGATTGATTATTGCCAAAGAAAATTATACTTAAATGCTTAAAGTGTGGTAGGTTACCGTATGGTTGCCAGCTGTATTCATTTATCAAGTTTTTGCTTTTGTCAGCAAACTAATGCAAGATGCTTACACTTACAGAGAACATCGTGTTTAGAACTAAATCCAAGTTACTTCCATCCAAACTTGGGACGTCGATTTCTGTTCTGTGATATTGCGTTATTTCCTTTGATACTCCTTTTCAAGCTGTAGGCTAAAAACCGTTTATTTGGCATATATTTTAAATATCCGTTTAACCCTTCGAGGGCCGTGAACATCATACGACGTCCTCACCAAATACTGACGGCTCACTCCTCTAAAATGCTTTAAGGTCAGAAATCGTAAAATTACCTTCCGAAACTGTGAAAATCAGAAATCATTAGCACCGCATCACCCTCCACAACATCAGATTTCACTGACGAACAATTTCGCATTCAAGAAAGAATTATCCGCGTACACTCGAAACCAGCGTTGCTAACGCAAGAAAAATGAAAAGTGCTCGGATTACGGCCAAAATCGGCATGCGCCCGGGGGACGATGCTAGATGGACGGCCCCAGAAGATGGGCGCCCTGGCACCAACCCTGTCGCGCTGGTGACCACAGAGTCACTTTTCGTAGCAGGGCAAATTCAAGTCTTGCACTTGCAGAAAGACGTGACAGGACCATCACCCACAGTGAAGACAGTGCAGGGAACGTGACTTCGTGAATAAAAAGTATGAATTGTGGGACTTACACGAGACCAGGTCTGTCAAACATGTGCTTTGTGTGTGGCGTCAGTCCGATAAAAGAAGGCACAAAAGGCGGCCGCTGAGGAAAATTAGCTGCAGAGTGGAAAACTAATACCAAAGCAAAGGCCAAATCTAAAATAAAGCATAAGAGTGCGAACATAAAAAGGAAGGAAATAAAAAAAAGAGAAAAGCAACTCGGTCATCTGAGGATGATAATAAAGTGACAAAATCGGCCAGCAAAACCGGGAAGCTATGACAAAAAGGGGAAAAAAAAGTCGTAAACACCAAAGTCAGCCACAGATTCCGACCATACTCATTCGAAGTAAGAAAAACTTCTAGGAGTTATTGAATCATTAATTGAAACGGATTTAACATCAGAAAGTGAAAGCAAAACACCACTGTCAGCCCTTTATGCAAATCGCCGGATAGAATGCCGCCGACCATCGAACCGCTGGATTGCTCAACCACCCAACCATTCATCCCCTCAGCAGTCGTACCGCTGAATTACCAAACCGCCGGTCGCCCAGCCGCTCCATGGGCTGGAGCTTTCCTTACGGCGGAGGACCGCAGGTCGCCGTACAACAAACTGCTAAAACGCTGAACCGCCATACCGCTAAAATGCTAAACTGCCATTCCACCGATCTCCCGGTTGAACGGACTTGTACATAGTTCAAACTGATGCATTAGCTTTCCATGATGAAATGGACGAAACAACAGCAAAAAGTAGGCAAAAACTGATAATTCTGTCGTTTTACTTGGGTTGTTATTCATGATATTTTAAAAGTACAACTTAACCCCCAACCAAAAAGTGGGAATCGATTGCTTCTTCCGAACTCCGAGAATGTGAGGAAACCCCTGTGAAGCAAGGTTGTGAGACAAGAGGAGAGAGGAGTGGCAAAGCACTCTGCAGCACAGAACCAAACTGAGGAACGAAAATTGACATAGGACCAACAACCAGTAGGAAACCAGGTACCAGACCCCACACAAAGGACATAAGGAGGAAAAAGAAGCAGAAAGCCAAGGGCCTGAAGTAAATGGAAAGAAAGAAAAAGGAGACCCAACACAAGACGACATTAGCGGTCTACTACCTGCCAAGACCGGGCAGTCTACTGAATCCCGTGTGCTGAGTGCCCACAAGGCTACATAGATAAAACAATTAGTAGATTTAGGGTTAATGTCATGGAGCATGTGCAAGCCACCATGAAATGAAATGCCAAAAAGAGCACTATTGACTTTTCATGGCTAAGAACCAAGCACAACATCAACTGGCCTAGAATGAAAATCATACAAAAGCCAACACCAACAAGGAGGAACACCTTCGGGCATTGGAATCTATGGGAATACAACATTGCCAAGAAAGAGGTGTGTCACTTATAAATGTACAGGAACCGACATTCAAACGGGTACTGAAAAATCGTGACACCAGAACTGAGTGAGAAGTTTGACATCAATTGGCACGAGTTTCTTCCCAAAAAATCACCTTTGGAAGAGAGCACCCAGAGTAGCAATGACAGTGAGCAGGCAAGCATCCACAACAACCAGGAATGCTGACAAAAGGCTCACTGCAAGGCAGCAGTATTTGTCAATCAAATGTAAGCAGACGAAAAGTTCGTTGAAAGGAGAGGAGTGGAAGTTCAAGTGATTCTCCAGATTATCGCCTGAGGAAGACTGTTAGTAAACACAGTAGACAATTCGCCAGTTTTCAGCATTGAAACGTGGACTTATTGATTATGCGCAACTTATACTTTTTAGCAAAAAAGAGGAAATTGAATTTCAAGACGACGAAGATTACGATTCTGAGGCTTCACAGATTTCATTGTATGACATTGCTGATCCGAATGCAGCATCTTCTGGATGATGTGACAAGGTAAGGGTTGTTAGTGAGATGGAATCAGCTCGTCATTCTCCTAACGAAGAAGTCAATTGTGATGACGACTTTTACTACGATTATGAGGAAGAATCCCCCCCATCTCTACATAAAAAGTGAGTATATTTTCAGTGAGGGACCCAGATTTATCCCATGGAAAGCTTTTGCTGAGGCTACCATTTGACACCTCAGTCAGACACGTTT
>JAHWFP010067447.1:0-19924 GCA_023313725.1 Lithobius niger | reverse complement strand
CCTCTCAAAGGAGTGAAATACGAAATTAAAATATTTGAAAAATTGCCACTCAAGCCATTGTTGATGTGGCACTTTATTACACATCTGCAGGCTAGTTGAGTTGAGTCTAATACACAATTAAAAAAAAAAGTGATATCATATCAAAAACCAAAACTGGTAAAACGGACCGCCAAGTTCCGAATGTTCGGCCCTTCAAAGAAGGTGATATAAACACACCAAAACATTCGCCAGGTTAATCGCACCGAATAATACTTTGGACGTTAAATCAAAACTAGAACATTGCTACCGATTACGTGACTTCATGAAACCAAGTACAATGCCAGATGGAAAAGACATTTCTGCACGACCTATATGAAGACGGGCAAATGTAGAAGTACACCTGCCCCATAACAGTGAAATGTGTAATTTAAATAATTCAGGTTCTTGAAGATGGGTAATTTCGCTAACGTTGCTTCGCTCACTGAATCCATATGTATCCTGTGATTCAAAGTTCCACGATCCTTCATTCATTTCTGTTACCTGGGAGCAGACGGTGTCCTAGTTTTTTTTCTGCACTGAATCCGACTGCGTATTTTTTGTGTCTTTCAAAGCCCTGTAACGCGGGAGCAGACAGATTTTTTTTCGTCCTTTTCACTCAAGCCCGATTACGTGACTTCATGAAACCAAGTGCAATGCATGTTTGTAAAGATATTGTTGTTTCCTCCGATAATTTTTTTTCTTTTGTTGTTTTTATCATTGTAAAAGCATTGTTTAAAGCATATTTGGGCCAGCGCTGGCAAAAGAGTACCAACTGCCGTTTAATGGGTTAAGGTAGTTTGTTCTGTAGGGACGTTGCCGACGTGATCTCTTGTGTTCTCTTGTGTTGCCTACGTGATCTCTTGTGGTGTAATCTAGTTAGGCAATGGTAGGGAGCGTAGTCGAAACGTGTCGCGCCAACAGCAACGCAGCCAAAAAACTAATTTCGTGGTGGTCAGCTCAGGTCCATATTTTTGATTTGCTTCGGCGGATTTTAATGAGCTTTGGTATGCTTGTTGACCAAGCCCAATAAAGCTCACATACCAAATTTAGTTGAAAAACATTCACAAACGGCGAAGATATTAAGCGTCAACATTTCGGCTTTCACATAGGAGGCTGAGGTCAAACCTTAATAATTAGTAAAAGCGGAGGTTTGGCCTGAACCTCCCATGTTAAAGACGAAATTTATATGCTTAATTTCTCAGCTGTCTTTTCCACTAACATTTAGTATACATATCAAAAACCAAAACTGGTAAAAGGGGCCGCCAGTTCCAAATGGCTCTGATACGGTCTGATACGGCTTGATACGGTTTGGTTTATCATGTGTCCACTGTCCACCGATTTTTGTTTTCGAAAAAACGGAACATTAGAAATGCATATTTATGTTCAGGTTCTTCTGCCCAAGGTTTGTCCCATGATTATTATTTGATGGCAACACACTAGCGTGTGGCTATATTTAGCATGTGACATCTCAATGAGTAGTTGATTCTGGATTGTTGCAGTATCATGGCAATTAACAATCGTGGAAACAATTCAACTGGTTTCCCCGAAGCCCGCATGGCAGAAGTAAATAAGTCATTCAGTCGTGTCGGCCCCCTAGGCCTCAAAATTTAAGACTTCGCACCCTACGGTTTAAAACTTGAAGATTTAAGGAAAAATGAATACCATTTAATTTTGGTTCTCCACAACGAGCTATAGCTAACTCAAACAACGACACTGTTCTTCAAATATTTATTGGGGCTTCGGCCCATGGCCACGCACCCACCTTACATACTAAATAACACATCCATAGAACAGGCATGAAAGCCTTCCTCGTTTCAGCTGATTTTCTCATTTTTCTTTCCTCAAATCGGCTGATTTCCACGTTTTTTAGCTTTGCAAACCTCCTAAAAATGCATTAAAGACCCCAAAACTGTACAAATTTGGTGTCTTTCCTCCTATTTCCTCGTTTTCAACCAAGAGTGACTTTCATCCCTGATAGAATAACGCATAACGCATCTACATCACAACCACCGCTAACCTCCGTAATACTGCAACCACTGTACTCCCTGTTACTCCCAGAAGCCATTGAGCTCACAGCTGGACCCCTGTAGCATGCACGAACTCCGCTATTACGCGCCACTTCTTAACACATCGCCCTCTGTCACTCGTCTGTAGTGTCTTCACTTATCCTCCTTAACAGCGTACCGCATACCCGCTGATGCAGTGAACAGTCAAGCAAAAAATGCTGCACTAAATCCACAGCACCACAGTCACACAGCGGCTGCTGGAGCCAGCCCATACGATGCCTGTGCGTGGGGAGCAGAGTGTGCCCTGTGCACAATCGTGATACAGCACGTGCAACCCAGAAGGGAAGCGCATTATGGGGGACATCATAAGAGCATGCGGGAGTCAGTAGATGCAACGCTCGTCCCGTAGGAGCTTCAGACCTTCCTTTGCTAAAGAATCACCATGTTCATTACCTTCAAAGCCGTGATGCCTCTTCACCCACTGCACAGAGGGCACAGCAACTTGAGTGGCCGTCCACAACTTCCAACAAATGGTGAATACTGTTGGACACTCACCCGGAGTGTGGCAACTGCCGCACTCAGAGCAGCAAGTCCTGACTTCGAGTCAGTGATGATCACAAACGACAGAAGCTGCAGATCAGCTGCCACGTCAAGCGCTACAGAATTTGCCACCAGCTCACACATATGGCTAGAAGAAACATCACTGAGGGACCGTCTGACTCCTTATTTCAAGGATGGTACCCATACCCCCTGTCTGCGAAGCTCGCCGGAATGAAGCATCACAAAAGATCTCGCACTCTGCGTAGACGCTAGCAGCAAACACTGTCTGCAGCCCTGGGAGCCACATCCACGAACACGGGGGGAACATAGAGACTGCCCGTAGCAAGGGTGCATCGTCTGGGTGCGCTAAGAGCGACATGCCGTGCCCAGCAACACGCAGTGTGATACGCTCTCTGTCAGTGAGCTGAAAATAGATCATCAATGGTCTTGCCAGCGGATCACATGGCCCACGACCAATATTACGCAAGCACAAAGCCATAATAAGCTCGTCAGCATGCAGATGCACCGGCGGTTCACCTGCCTCCACCCACAGACCATGGACTAGGGTTGACGCAAATTCGCTCCTTCAAGCACTTAATGTGCTCTGACCACTCTAGTCCTCCATCAAGCCACACACCCAGATATTTCACCTGGCGAACACTACGAATTGGAACACCTTCCACCATAACTCCTAACACAGATGTCTTAACCTCACGGCGGTGAGAGAAGATCAAGAACTACGTTTTGGCAGGAGCCAGCGACAACCCACGAGTACGCTATTCACAGACTACAGTCGTTAAAACCTGCTCTATTCGCTCGGAAACTTCACGAAGATCTACAACAGCGAACCGCATATATTCATCCACGTAACAGACAATGTTACTTTCCCGGCACCAAACCATTGTTGCATCTTGTTGCAATGGCGCGGCAAGTGAAACTGGTTTTGCTTGAGCAAAACCATAAAGGTATGCTAAGTCAAAGAGACATTGACGCAGGGTTAACGCCTGACCAGGTTTATGGAGAGTTGTTGCAGCTGGCAGAAAAGCAAGGCATTGCTGAATTGAACTTACGAGGAATATGAGGTGTCAGGAGGAAGAAAGGTGAAAGCTGGGAGCAATGTGAAGGAAAATGGTGTAGAACAATCAGATGACAACAATGGTGCTGAACAATCGAGTGGCGGCTACAATGGTGCAGCAGTGCGTGATAATTGTGCAATTTATGTAAACATTGAGCCAAATGGAATTGTTACTGAGGGTGTATACAAACGAAATGTAAATACCACAACGGTCTAGGGTGTCTTGTATGCAGAAAAAGTGCAAGCCAACCGGGACCATGAGTATGGGCAGAGACGAACAGAGGTCAGAGAAGCAGAAGAATTTGACCAAGATCAACATAGTGGGAATTTGTTTGGCTAAAGAAACTGTATAAGGGCAGCCTGGCTAATTTCCAAATGCAGAAGTCCCTATTTTTATAGCCAACATGGTGGGCAAACCGTACTGCTCCCTTTACCTTCGGGATGCATTGGCAAAGATTGTTCGACTGGAAGAGATCACGGAATTCTGCTGGCTGAGGGCCGATAACACTTTCCAAGTTTCGTTTGCCTCGCCAGCAGCCAAGGAAACAGTGAAAAAGCACCGGTCCATCTCAATGAATGGTTACAAAGCAGAAATTTTCGATCTCCATGAAAGACTGGTGCAGATATGATACATTGGCTACCGTTGGAGACTACAGCAATAGAGGTCGGACAGGCGCTTCTTAACTATGGCACCATGATTAGCCACAAGTTCGAGTGCCATACCACGGAGGGGTTGCAGCACTGTCACACGGGTGTACACAATGTGATCTTGAGACTAAAGTGCTCGGTGCATTTCGAGGAGATACCGGATATAATCGGCGTAAAAGGAGTTCCGGTGCTTCTAGTGATTGCGAACAGACCTCCCCGGTGTTTAAACTGTGGAATGTGGGGGCACGTCTGCAAGTATTGCCAGAATGTGAACTGTGAATCCTGTCAGGTGGCCATGCTAAAAGATGCCCCATCATGCCACCACCTTAGGTGGTCCGCAAACCGTGATGTTCCGCGAAACGAAGGAGAAGAAAATGTGTCTGATGCCAGATCAGCAGTGCAAAGTGATATAGCTGTGCAAGGCGGAGTTTCGGGTGCCACATTGGAGGCCTCGTCCTATTCGAGCCAGAGTCAGGAGGGCTGGTCGGTACAGGGCAGAGGGAGGAAGTCGAAAAAGCAGCCACGACTTGCCACCTCACAGTGCCCAGTGTCCATTGTCAAAAGTGTTTGGACAAGATAAGTGTCTTGTGCAGGATGATGAAGAAAGTCAGGAGAACAATGCGTTAGTAGAGTGAGAGTGCGAGTGGGGTGGTTGCAATACCTGTGGTGGTGCCCATCCAACATGCTGGCGGCCCAGTGGGAGTGTGCCTGGTGGACCAGAGGTGGGGGAGGGGGATGGTCTCATTGAAGAATGCGTTGTGGAGGTGGAGACAGAGTGGGGTGTTAGAGATACGAGTGGCAATTGTGATAATTGTGGTAATTGTGCTCACTGTGCTACTTGTGCTAAGTTAGAGGTGGGCTAAGTTAGCATTCAACATCTGTTCTTGGAAGTGCAAGGAGCCGCCAACAAGTTTGAGGGTATTTGGGCTTTTGAAATTCTGGGGATTCTGGAATCTAAGTACTCATCAGGGGTGTCCCCGTGCATGCCGGACTGCAAGACACTAGCAGGCCCTCTTGGATCGTGCATTCGGGTGTTTCTTAGGAACTGTGTTCCCTTCTCCTTGTTCCCCCACCACTTGTGCCCGGTGGTGGATCGTGTGTTTTTTAAGTCTGGTGGGACGGGCCAGGAGGAGGAGAGGGGAACCAAGGGGTGGCTCATGGTGGGGTTCGTGGATGTCATTGGGAGGGTCTCTCATATGGAGTGGAGTGCCTGGTTGAACAAGCTGCCTAGGCCTTTGGTTCTGGGTGGCGACTTCAATGCCCAGTCCTGGCTTTGGGGGGAAGTGGGTGCAACACAACTGGGAGAGTTATTGCAGAGTCCTTGAAATGTCGGAATTTGGAGGTCATTCAGGACGGAACGACATTTGTAAGGAGGTATGGGGAGGTGATACAGGAATCAGTCCTGGATTTCTTCTTGGGCACTGCAGAGGACACACAGCACTTTGCCTTTCAGGTATCTGGGGATCTGCGGGGAGTGATCACTTCCCCACCCCAGAGCACTTTGTCAACACTTTGTCGGTCGTTTTGCACCTGTCCAGGTGTTTATCTGCCCAGTTGTCTCCGCTGGCAGTTTCAGCTCCTGGGTTGCACGCTGGATGGGGAATGGTTAGGACAGCAGCAGAAACTGGGATAGAATTCAGAGGAAGGGGACTGTGAAACTGCCCTGGTCGACAGTGGCTTGCAGAAAGGCTGTGTGCGACCGGAGGCGGGCATGGCAGCAATTCCGGCGCCATCCCTCGGCTGATAGGTGGCATGTATTTGTCGGTATTTCCTCTGAAACACGTTTCATTTTGAGACATGAGAAGCAGTCTTTCGGGGTGCACTTGTGTGAGAAGCTCATGGCGGGGGTCTCCCCGTCCTCTGTTTGGAGTCTTGTCAGGCTGCAGGACCCTCGTGCTTCGGTGAGTGGGTCCATGATCCAGCTGGGAATGTTTTAAAGGGGAGCGCAGTGGCGGAAGCCTTCAATGAGAATTTCTCCCGTGTTTATGACTCGCCTAGGGGCCCAGCCCCCCTGGCCTGCCATTGGCCTGGGTTCCCTGAGTCTGATGCCCCTCTGACTCTGCTGGAACTAGAGGTGGCTCTGGAGGCTTGCAGAGCCGGTGGGGCCCCGGGTATTGACGGTTTTCGCTATGGGTAACTTAAAGGTCTTAGCGAGGAAGGCCGGAGTGAACTGCTCGCTGTTTTCCAGGCGTGCTTTGATGGAGGGGTTGTTCCAGGGACATGGCAGTTCTCCGTTCTTGCACCGGTGTTGGGAAGGAGCAAACCTGGGACACTGGTCACTAGCTCCAGAACCCATTGCCCTGCTATCCTGTGCGAGGGAAACTTTATGAACGGATCTTGGTTGGAAGGCTAAATAGAGTTCTGGAGGAATCTAGTGACTTTTACCAGGCTCAGTTTGGATTCAGGAAACAAAGGGGAGTGCAGGATACCATGCTCCACTTGGAGGCAGGAATTAGGGAAGCGTGGGTGGATAACCGTATTGCAGCATCGCGTTCCTCAATATTAAGGCAGCGTATGACACGGTGGATGTCGCCTGGGTCAAGCCGGCCCTGCAGTCGATGGGGGTCGGTAAGGCTCTGGGTGCTAGGAGCCAGTGAGTTTGCAACAAGGGTCGGCGGCTTCTGGTCTGGTGTGCGGTCAACGACTAGAGGGCTGCCACACGTGAGTTGTTTAAGCCCAACTCTTTTTGCAGTGGCGATTAATGCCGTTCTCAAGGAGTTCAGTTTATTCGGACGCATCGTAGCGTATGCAGACGACCTTGCACTCTGGGTGGTGGGCACCGATGTAAGCTGTCGGCTGATGTTGCTCAAGGGGATCATTGCTAGAGGAATCAGTCTCCTTGCAGAGCGGGGCTTGTCTCTATCTGTGCCGAAGACTGAATTAATGATCTTTGCGCGTGGTCAGAATGCAGAATGTGCAGAATGTGCAGTGCAATGTTTCTCCGGGAGTTCCCGATGTGGATCCGCCCAGTGTTGCTTCCGGTTCCTGTCTTGCGCCTCACAGTTCTGCAGCTGATCAGTTCCCCCCCCCCGGAGCTGCCTGCCTTGCAGCCTGGGCCTCACACTGCCAGCGTTTTTGCCAGCTACGAAAGTTGTTCCTCCAGAGTTTGCGGGTGGCAAGAGGTGAGATTCCCCACCTGCAAGGAAGAGAAGTATCGGTTGTGTGCTTCGGATGCAGAGTTTAGACCAGCTTCAATGGTTTCAGGTGATGTCAGTGAAAATCCAGGAAGCGAAACTGCGTGCATTAGTCATACAGCTGTAAGTAAAAGTGCGGAGGTTGTAGATAGTGTTACGCCAGTGAGTGTTGAACAGGGTGTAGATCAAAATTATTGTGGTGATGCTTATTGTGGTGATGATTATTGTGGTGATTCTTTTCGGGTAAATAATGTCACGGGTCAAGCAGAGCCGGTAGCTTTTAGTGGTTGGCAATGTGGACTTGAACTTGGTAGAAGTTGTTAACGTAGTTTCTACTAGCGATCTGGTGCTGGTTAATTGTCCTGAAACTATGGGGGGGGGGGGAGGGGAACAGGAGTCGGTTAGGGTGTTGTTGAGTTAGGTTAGGTTCTTGTGCTGGAGTTAGGTTCCTTCCTTATTAATGCCTTTCAGTCAATCAGTTTTCTCGATTGTGTCCTGGAATGCCAGGTGTATTACCAATAAACAACAAGAAATTGAAGAATTAATGCAGCGCGTGCATGTGCTAGGAGTACAAGAACCAAACTGTAGCATGTTTAGTGATGCTTCCGCATTTCAGTGTGACTTTATTTTCAATGGGAGCAATGTAGCATTTTTTGTGAAGTGGGGTGTCCCTTATGTTTTGTGTCCTGTGCAATTCATATGTCCGGGTCTTGAAGTGTGTGCCATCAAGGTGTTCATGCTTACTCAATGGGTGTCTGTTGTGGTTGTACATGTTAGGAGAGCACTTTCAGTTTCCGAATGGGCGTCTTGGCTGCGTCAATTCCAGCAACCAGTCGTAGTGTGTGGCGACTTTAATGCTCATCATTATGACTGGGGTTCTGTTCGGTGTGATATTAGCGGCAAGCGTTTGAGTAAAGCCATAGGTCAGAGCGATCTTCACATTGTTCTTAACGGTTTGCCGACTTAGGCTCGCTGGCTGCGAGATGCCGTGCAGGAATTGGTTCTAGACTTTTTCCTGTGCTCTTCAAGTATTGCGAAACATTTTCATTGTGTTGTCTCCAATAACCAGCGAGGCAATGATCACTTTCTGGTGGTACTGCAGGCCATATCTGAAGGTGGTCACCGCCTTTGTGATAGTCGGCGGCGTGTTCGACCGAGTGCTTTTAATGGTATTTTAGAGGATTGACTTCGTGTCAATGGTCTGCTTGCTGTTCGTAGTTCTGGCAGGTGTAAGACTGTGTCTAGGACGCAGCCCAGTTGGTGGTCTGAAGCCTGTTCCTGTGCCGTACGTGATTGACGTCTTGCGTTTCGTCAATGGAAAAGGTGTCCGTGTGATGAGACGTGGCTGTCGTACTAGGGGACTGTGAAAGAGTCGGCGTATATCCTCCAGAAGGAGCGTGATCAGTACCCGAATAGGCTCTGTGAACGGGTTTGTTCGGCTTCCTCTCTCACGCTTGCGTGGCGAGTAGTTGCTGGCAAATCTAAAAGGTCCTCTCAGGCTTGGGTATACGACCAAGGGGGTTCCTCTGCTTTAGTCTAGAAAGCGACAAGATGGCCGATGCCTTCAGCGATGGTTTCGCAAGTGTGTATGCTCTTCCCTGCGGTGTTCCTCCACCGCAGACTGTTCAGGGTGGGGTGGTTGATTCACCATCTGACCTTCCTCTGTGTGTGTCAGAGTTTCGGTCTGCGTTGTTGAACTGTCGTGGCGGCAGTGCTCCGGGTCGCGATGGCGTCCCGTACAAGGCTTTGCGTGGCTTGAGCTCTGTGTCGCTCAGTGCAGGGGTCTCGCGTCTCACTTCTATTTTTGTGGGTAGCCAGGTTCCAGAGTCGTGGCTGTTCACGGTCTTGGTCCCGCTTCATAAGTCTGGTCTGCCGCGGTCCCTGGTCTCCAGTTACAGGCCGATCTCTTTGTTGTCGAATTTTCGCAAAGTTTACGCGCGTATTTTTGTGAAGAGGTTGGAGTGGCACCTGGAATACTATGGTTGTCTAGCTCAAACTCAGTTTGGGTATAGGTCCACCCGCAACGCCCAGGATGCTGTGATGTTTCTTCTCTCGGGGATTCATGAAGCATGGCTGCATGTTGTAGCTGTCTTCTTAGACATAAAGGCTGCTTACGACACAGTCAATGTAGACTGGGTGCGTTGCAGTCCTAAGAAGATGGGAGTTGGCTCAGGCCTTGCAGTGGCCATTTGCGCTTTGTTGGGAGCGAGGAGCTTTTCCACGCGGATGAACGGCTACTGTCTGCCACAAAGAGCTCGGGCAGGGGTCTCCCCCAGGAAAGCTGCCTCAGCCCGTAGCTCTTTGCGATAGCAATCAACGATGTCTTGGAAGTGATCGGCACCTCTAACAACATTGTGTGCTATGCTGATGACGTGTCTCTCTGGTTTGCTGGTAATGACCCTGATGATTGTTGTTTCATTGCTGAGGCTGCGATTTTGCGTGTGTGCTCTATGCTCTCCGCTCGTGGACTCCTTTTGGCTCCCCCAAGACGGAGCTAGTGGCCTTTAGCAGGATGAGAACCCGATGGTCTATAACAGTAGATGGCACTGTCATGCTACAGGCCTCTTCTATGAAATACCTTGGAGTCCTCCTGGACGAGAGGCTGGATTGGACTCTCCACAATGCGTACCTTCGTAAGAGAGTTCGTTCTCGTACTGCGATCCTGCAGCGATTTTCGAGGATGCAGGGTGTTAAGCGTGATCCATTGCGGTCCGTCTATAGGACATTTGTTAGGGCGGTGCTTGATTATCATCTGCCATTTTCTCGCTGGAGAGAAGAGGCACGTTATCTCCCTGCAGGCAGTTGTGAATGATTGTCTGCGGATCGTCACAAGCTGCTTGGTAACAACCCCGGTGCAGGCCCTGTCGGTCGAGGCCACTGAGCCGATGCTTCATGTCAGAGCTATTGAGCTCTTGCGTTCGTTTGCCTTGCGCAATGTCAGCCGTGGCGAGGGTGATAGGGTTGGGAGTGTCCTGTCTGATTGCATTGGCTTTCCTCCCACAGTGCTGGCCGCACTGCGTCCTCTGGGATGTGCTGCCGCATCCCTTCGCAGAGTGAGTACTCTGTCTGTCAGAGTGAGTGCTGTGGGAGTGTCTCCCACTCTGCTGTGTTTTGCCCGTGGCATGGGTCCCACAACTGGCTCGGGTTTTTACTGAGTTTCCCACTGATTGTGACGTTTTCTGTGATGCCTCCTTTGACACCATGACCTTTTCCGGTGGTGTAGGAGTAGCGATCCCTATGCTGAAGGTCTTCCTTGCCAGGGGCCTCCGTGCTGTTTTTTCGAGCACAATGTGCGAGTTTTGCGCAATTTCGGTTGCTATGGATGTCGCACTGGATGCAGGTCTGCCATCCTTCACCATCTGCACTGACTCACAAGGTGCGAAAGCGTCGCTTTGGGGTGCTGTTGAGAGTATGGACCTGTGTGATCCGATTCTCAATGAGATCTGCCTGAAGCTCCACATCGCATTGCATGTAGGGGTCATGAATATCCGGTGGGTCAAGGGCCACGGGGGTGTCTTCAGCAATGAACAGGCTGATGGCCTGTCCGGAGATGCACCTTGCTTCAGTCAGAACTGGATCGTTCCTGCATCTTTCTCTAGGGCTAGGCGCCCTGCGCTGTGGCAGTGGTCCCTTACTGAGTGGAACAAGGAGTGGAGTTCTGCTCCCACTGGGAGGGAGTTGTTCGCGCATTAGCCGATCTGCTCCCATGGTCGGCCTTGGATAGGATGCAGTTGGCAGCAAGCAGAGTCGTTTCACATCTCCGCATGGGTCATTGTTGGCGACTCATCGTCACAGGATGTGTTGGTCTGCCAAAGATGCATGCCCCGGTCGTGGTCTTCCACAGACACTGGAGCATGTTCTGCTTGTGTTCACATCATTTCTCGCGCTTCGTGCACTCCTGTTTTGCCTCTTGCATGTGGATGAACATATGGGTAGTCTGCTCATGTTCCGTCGGTCTCCCAGGCTACATGCAAAGCAGAGGGCGGTAGCCACTTTTGTTAAAAGGGCGGGTCTGAGCATTTGACTGGCTCCTCTCTGTTTCTCCGATGACTTTGCGATGCCAGTAGTCGGTTGTTGTGATTCAATGTAGTGCATCGTATTCTGCTATGTGTTGTGTTATGCGGTGATTTGTTGTAGACTTTTGTTGTAGAATTTTTATTGTAGGTGGGCGCATGGCTTCGGGCCGTGGCCCCATTGAATAAATATTCATTCATTCATTCTCACTAGCAGAGTTTCATTCGTCCAGCACAGGATATGAGTGGATTCCTCTCTCTTCAGGCTTCCACTATGACACGGGCCATACCGAGGGCAGTGGCAGTTGTTGTCAGAGAATCAGGTGTCCGAGTGTAGGCCTTCTCCAACTCCTTCTCCTGTTCCTTGTTCCACACTGTTCTTTTGTAGAGTTATGTGTAATGTGTAACTTGTAGCTCTGATGATTGTTCGTGTTTGTGCGCTTAGTTGTGATTATACTTTCTGTATCTGGGTGCGTAGCGAAAGGCTGAGGCTTACAGAAATAAAATCAATCAATCAATCTCACTAGCAGACTGTGTCCTTTGGGGGGGGGGTGCTTCGTGCACCGTCAATCTCTATTTCTATTTCTAACTATAACAACCTGATTTCAGCGTAATGGTGTAAAAATTTCCCATGCGCCAGAAATCGTTGCAAATCGTTGGAATCTGGTATCTTAGATGCTGTACCGAAGAAAAAGTGTGGGAACGTGTCCTTTATGTAGAAAAAGTACAATCAGTAACGTTGATTTGTGTTACTGGCTAGCTAGATCCTAGCTACTACTACTAGCTAGCTAAGGACACGGCTCCCATGGCAAATATAAATTTTGGCACACAGATAAAGAGTCGTATGGGGAAGTGCCTTTTCTCCATCTGCGCATGTTACTATTGCAACGTTTCACAGGATTAGTTGCAGCGAGGAACGCAGCTACTATCTCAGTTGGCTTTGGGAATAGTATGCGAAACAGCATCAAGGTAAAGATTGTGTCATCACACCGGAATGATTTCGTATTTTAACATCACACTTTATAATTTTTTAGGCTAGTATCTTATAATTTTTTTCAGTGATCTATTGGCATAAACAATTTTAGTTTTTACCGCATTAGCCTTTTAGATTTTTGATCTCATGGTAATTATTAAAGGGCAATTAGATCCATTCTGACATGCATGTTTGACTTTTGGATCACTTACACAATAACTAAACACAAGAATTGCGGTAAGAATACGTTACTTACGTCCGATATAACAATTTAATTACTGCATCACCAAAACACGACACGGAGTTCGCCATTGTTTTGCTGGAATGCTCAGAAAATAATGCCGACAGATGTCACTTTTCGATTTCGACTCGCAGCCGATTGAGATAGCTGTATTGACTGTGAGGAGTCAAGTGTCTGACTGCCTTAGCTGGCTGGCAGTGTAGTGGCCAGCCAAGGCCGTCAGACGCTCCTCACAGTCAATACAGCTATCTCAATCGGCTGCGAGTCGAAATCGAAGAAATCCGTCTGCCGGCATTAATTTCTGCGCGTTCCAGCAAAACAATGGCGACCTCCGTGTCGTGTTTTGGTGATGCAGTAATTAAATTGTTGTATCGAACGTACGTAACGTATTCTTACCGCAATTCTTTTTAGTTATTGTGTAAGTGATCCAAAAGTCAAACAAGCATGTCAAAATGGATGTAATTGCCCTTAAACAAACAATTAAAGATTAGTACATGCACACACAGAAATAAAACGTCACGTTTATTGTAAGCACGCCTCATTTTAAAACGGATTTTTAGCAAACGATTGACTAACGGTAAGTAAATAGATCTTTGGGGCCGTAATAATAATAATAATAATAATAATAAACTTTATTGCAAACAAACAAAATACATTAAAAAGTAAACAAAATGCTATCGCCAGTGTTTACAAAGAGCGAGGTTTAGGCATGAGGCCTAATCTTACACCTAACCTAGAACAATAATACAAAACCACAAAAAACAAAATGCAAAAAGCAGAATACAGTAATGTAAGGCTAATACTTTAAAACATAAACAAAAAAATCAAAAAATCAAAAATTAAGTGCACAAAAGAGAGAAGATGGGGGAGGGGGTCGACCACACTAGGATTAAAGAAACGTTGGTAAATATGGTTTTTAAATGCTTGAATAGAAGGGGCGTTCTTGACTTCGCAGGCAGATCGTTCCATAACTTAATACTTTGAGTGAAAAAGGAAGATTGGTATTTATTAGTTCTACATCGGGGAGGTGTGAAACTGCAACTATAGCTAAGACTGGTAGGATAGTTGTGAGTCGCAATAGCAGAGTTAAAAAGTTCAAACAAATAAGATGGTTCTTTAAATTTAAGCGTTTTGTACACCATCACAAGTGAATGCAAAGCTCTTCTGTTTTCCATAGTAATCCATTTAAGCTTTTTTATGTTTTCTCTGACACTCTGATACTTTTTAGTATTAAAAATAAAACGAACACAAGCGTTCTGGACTTTCTGAACTTGGTTCAGCAATGTTTTTGAAGCACTGAAATAAATCAAATCACCATAATCCAGTAATGGAATAATTAATGCTGCCGTGAGATTACGTTTAGTTTTAATGTTAAAAATGCTTGAATCTTGCAAGATATCTAAGCCTTTGTAACGCAGAACGGCATTGCGTGCTAATATGATCCTTCCAGGACAAATGCTTGTCAAAGATAACTCCAAGGTTTTTTACATGATGGGACGTTTTCAATTTAACAGTGTTAATTGCAACAGAATTGTGGTGAGAAAGCTCGTCAAGTGTACAAGCTTGAAATAACTGGGGCGCGGCAATAATAATATGTTGACATTTGTTTTCATTGAGTGAAAGGCCGTTTGCACTTAACCAGTGGGTAATGTTATCAAGGTCATCATTAAGTTCGGAAAGTGTAACGGCAGCATTTTCAAGAGAAAACTTTTTTCCGGTCTGTACATCATCGGCAAACATATGATGATCACATTTGGTGATGCAGTCTGGGAGATCATTTATGAAAATAGAAAAAAGAATAGGCCCAAGGATAGAACCTTGAGGAACTCCAGATGCAACATCCATAAACGATGAAGTATTATTGCGTACACGAACGCATTGTTTGCGACCAGTAAGGTAACATGTAAACCACTTTACAGCATGAGCATCAAGGCCAATGGCGTGGAGCTTGGCTAACAGAAGAGAATGGTTAACTGTATCGAAGGCTTTAGAAAAATCCAAAAGCACAAGTGAAGTAAATTTAGAGTCATCAATTGCCTTAAGAATATCATCAGAAATTTTAACAAGAGCTGTAATTGTGCTGTGTCTGAAACGAAAACCAGACTGTTTTGAATTAAGAATATTGCATTCATCAAGGTAGCTTTTGAGCTGATTGGCTACAGCACGTTCAAGAACTTTACACAAACAAGGCAAAATGCTAATGGGGCGAAGGTTTGTAACATCCTTAGATCTACCATTTTTAAAAATAGGGTTAATAACTGCTAATTTCCAGATAGTGGGTACACTGCAAGACGTAATAGAGAAATTAATTATGTGGGTAATTGCTGGGACAATAAATGGTAGAAATAACTTAATTATTTTAATATTAATGTTGTCGAAACCATTAGCATTAGTGGTAATGCTGCCAATAATATCAACGACTTCATTCTCAGTTATGGTGCCAAGAGTGAATATTGTATTCGGTTTAATGTTTAGACAAGGAGATATTTGATTATTAACCAAATTTCGATCGAAGTTGGCAGAATTTTGATTTTCAATAAAATATTTGTTAATGGTGTATGGATTGATATCAGTAACCTGACTACTTAAGGCTTTTCCATGAACCTGCAGCTGCCCGAGATGATTCCACAACATTTTACTGTTCTTCTCATTGTTAATCCTTTCATCAAATGTTTTGGCCTTAGTGAGTCTAACACTCTTTTTGACTGTATTCCTTAAAACTTTGTATTTTTCCCAATTAACAGGATTCTTAGTTTTATTAAATAACGATTTTGCTCTATCACGCTTTTTCATGAGAGCTCGAATATCACTGTTAATCCAAGGAGAGGCTGGCTTTTTAGGTCTATAAGTTACATACGGCACATGAACATCCATCAACTCTGTAATAATATTATTCAAAGTAGAAACTTTGTCATCAATGGTTGGCTTATCATAAATAAAAAACCAAGGAGCATTAGCTGCATCAACTTCAAACAAATTCATGTTAAGGTTCTTCCAATTCCTGGCTGTAACAGTATTTTGAGAAATCTGAGGAACAAGAACGTCATAAACGAAGTACACAAAGTTATGGTGACTGATGCCTGGTTGGATAGCCTGGTCAATGAGTTTGATTTTATCTTCTTGTCTAATCATTACAAGGTCAAGCAGAGATTCACTAGCATTGCAAAAATACGTTGGCTGGTCAACCAGTTGCGTAAGATCGTGAATGTTACAAATATTTTTCATTGCATGGTATCCTGGGGTGGAAGGGTTCATTAAATTAATATTAAAGTCACCAACTAAAATGACGTCATCAATATCGCTAACGAAGTTGTAAAGAGAGTTATCAAGAACTTGAAGGGATGAAACAGGAAGGCTAGGTGGACGATACACAATGCCCAAAGTAATAAAAATAGTTTTAGTTTGAATCTTAAGCCAGAGTTGTTCTAGATCGCCTTCATTGCTTGCTGGTGCAAAGATTGTAGTACTTTGATATTATTTTTAATGTAGGCGGCAACACCTCCTGACCCTTTATGAATTCGGTCATTTCTAATCAAATAATAGCCTGGAATGTTGACTAAATAATCATCAATTGATGGCTTCAGCCACGTTTCAGTAATAGCAACAATGTAAAAATTACCAGCCATCATATGTACTCAGTTCAGACAAGTGTGGAATCAGTGACTGAACATTAGACAGACCAACTTTCAATACGTTATTAAATTTCGAAAGGTGTTCCTCAATTTGCATTTGTGGGCCAAGAAAAGTGTTATCGTTGGAGGAATCCTCTGAAGCACTGCTGTTAAGACTAGTTTCGGAAAAAGAGTCGCCAAAGTTAAAAGGAACGAAACCTGCTTTTACACTAACATCATCCATAGTGAGGGATAGTTGGGGGTAAAGAATGCCCAATCCATTCAAGCATCCAAGCAAATCTTACTAGCGAGGTCAAAGTGGGATGGACAGAGAGGGGAAGGGGGGAATGATAATTATAGGGGACAGACAAAACGGAAGCCTTGCCAGGGAAAAGGAGGCATGACCTACAAAAGGAAGTTCTACAACGAAAGAATGTGAGACGAAACATTTCACATGAAAAAAGGAACAGTTAAGAATAAAGTAGAAAAGAATTTAGCCTAACGCAAAAAGAGCAAACAGAAAAAATTGAAAAAGATACTGAATTAAAAAAAATTGTTAAAACTAAAATAGCAAAACCACTTACAAAACATGAAGGAACTAAAAATAGGGAAAAAAAATAGATTAAAAAAATTGATAAAACTAAATTAACAAAACCACTTCCAAAGCAAAAAGCAACTAAAAATAGACAAACAGTACAATGTGACTTTATAAACAAGAATGAAAAAAAAACGGTTGTAACATAAAACTAGAATGGAACTAGACAGGAAAAAAATTATTTTTTTCTAATAATCTTATTGAGATCAGCCTCGGAGCTGATAGGTACTTTTTTGTTGTTTAGCAGACCAAAAATTTGTCCATCCTGGGTCCAGGTAGCTTGGAAATGTATGCTTGCATGCATTTTTTTATACAAAACAAGCCGTTGTGTAGTGAGGTTTTCAGTTATGGAAATCCTACTACCCTTTAGAAGTTTTTTGTTTGAGTACACAAGGTATCGCTGCTTGTAGGACGAAAATCGCACAATGATAGGTCGATTACCATTTCCTTTCTGTTGTCCCAGTCTGTGAGTTCGCTGAATTGCGGAACCATTGATGGCAAGTTTAAGTTTAGAGTTGAAAAGATTAAGCATCTTCTTTTCACAGTCCTCGTTTTCTTCTTCGGGCACACCATGAATAAGTAAATTATGGCGACGTTGATACATATCAACACCATCCAACTGATTACGAACCTTGATTATTTCATTTTCGAGATCGGAGATTTTGGTGTTTAAGGGAATCTTCAACAATAGCAGTAGCTTCTTTAACTGTTGAAGACACGATTTCTTGAAGCACTGGCTTGACAGTTTCACCGCGCAAAGCAAGGATAACTTTAGCTTCAAAGTCGCCAAGAGCAGTGTTTACTGCATTGGTAATTTCGGAGGATATAAACGAATGTAGCTCATCAACAGTCAGCTCCTTCAATTTTTTGCTTCCTGGCAAGTTATGCGGCTGAGGATTTACAAGTTTAGTAGCATTTGATGACTGTGCCGCAGAATCTGCTTCGGGAGGCTTTACCGGGGATTTCTTGATAGTTGTGCTGTTGCGTACCATTTTAAACAAGTGGACGCCGTAGTAATTTGACGGTAGCTTCAACCCCAGGCTTAGCCACTACAACAACCCTTTAGTGCGAAATGGTGTCACAGCAGGTTTGCTTTGCTTTACTTGATGTGGTGGATCGAGAAAAATGGCATTGGGAGGAATGTCCTTTTAAGTTATTTCAGGGCTCTCTACAGTACTGGCCGGGTCTTGGATGAAAAATAGCATTACGAGACTGGGTTGACAATATGGCTGCCAAAAGCGCCGCTGATGTGATTGATTTGTATAGTTGCCGTATTTTGTCAAACGAGGACGACACCCTACGTACAAATTTCCAACGAATGTGTCGCTTTTTTTTTCGCAAACGCAGAGAAATAGCTTAACTGTGTCTGAGTGATGTTTTTAAAAAACTATTTAAAAATATTTTTATAGATAATAAAAATTTGTCACCAAAATCTACGTAAAAATTTAAATCATTATTTCGAAAACCGCCACTAGCTGCCAGTACATGTCGCGTCGCAACGTACAAAAATGCTACCTCAAAGAACAGACCTCAACGAAGTGATAGCCATTTTGTCTTCCCCCCCTAATATCGTTGTACAGCGTGCCAGTTAGTTTACTGGTCATGGTTATTTTGAGGTGAACTTTTTGTGCGCATGTATCTGCGTACGCGAGCAGTCACAATGACGTCACATGCATCATCATCATCACTCTCATCATCACTCTCTCGCCATTACTGTTGTCGCTGAAGATCTTCGTGGAAGTTCGCAATCATACACAGTGCACAAAAAGGAGAGGAGTGTTCTCCAATAATGATATTACCATGACATTCCTCTAAATGTAGCGTACGTGGATTTTTTTTTTTAATTTTGCAGAATGCTTTGGCTGTGCAAGCTAATCCGTGTTGTAGAGTGGTAGACACGGTAAACGCATTGCGAAGTCTTTGGAAATGTTCGGCAAATTCATCTGGGGATGGGCAGCTACGAAACAAGTTATCATTATTTACCCACGAACTAGTTTCCTGTCATGCACCAAGCCAAACCAGAACAAAACTTCAACTGTTATCGTTTCCTAAACCGACAACACGCACACAATCCAAAGTCAGTCAAGTATCCCCCCCCCCTCCTCATTCGCTCGGCCACTGATTTTGCCCAACAATCACTCGCATTGCTCCTCAGAAGTCTGCGGTGTTGCATTTGGGGTACAATAACCTGAGTTTTGACTACTTCTTAGGGGGGCGTTGGTATTACAGCACAAAAATCTTTAAAACACCTGGGTGTTTGGCTCTCCAGTGACCTACGCAGCTCGACTCATTGTAATTTCATAGTTTAGAAGGCCAGGTAGAGGGCTGCGGTTGTCAGGAAGTCTTTCAAGTCGGGCGACCGGGCCACCTTAATCTGGGCTTTTAAATCATATGTCAGGCCTATACTCGAATTCGCGTGTCTGGTATGGAACCCCATTTACTTGGCGATATCGAGTGGGTGGAGTCCGTTCAACGGAGTTTCACTAAGTCCTTGCTGAAGCTAAGGAAACTTGACTACCGGAGCGGGCTCCGGGTTTTGGGGCTTGATTTCCTGGAACTCAGAAGGCTGAAAGTGGACTTATATTTGGTGCATTCCATCTTCCACAGCTCAATTTTTGGAGACTTCCCAGGGTTTTTTGAGCTGAGGGGTAGTATGTACACCCGTGGCCATTTTGGAAGCTCGTCCAGGTTGAATCGTCCAGGTTGAATTGTCGACAAAAATTTTTTTCTGGTCGCGTGATCATCAGATGGAATGCGCTCCCGGCATCTGTTGGCTCGGCGCCAACTCTATCTCAGTTCCGTTTGCGGCTGAACTCTATAGTTTTTTGTCCCGGTTTTAATGGGTACTGTTTTTTGTCTGCAGTTTGGTCGTTTGGTGAACCTTTTTAGTGTAAATTTCCTTTTATCTTTGTATTATTGTTAGTTTTTAGTTTGTTGTGTATCACCTGTATGCATGTTTAGTAAGTCAGGCATGTTAGTGGTACTTTGGTATCCTTCTGTCAACCTGTTTTCACTTTTTTGTAAAATAAACTGTTCTTATCTTAGTATAAAAGTGCGCAGAGATGCAAAA
>JAHWFP010067446.1:2213-14987 GCA_023313725.1 Lithobius niger | reverse complement strand
CATAGGATGTCCTTTTCGTAGGGTAGTTCAAAAAGTGAGTAAAATACCAGCTTTTGCTACGTAAGTTTTCCTTTTCGTAGAGTAGTCAAAAAAGTGAGTGAAGGACGATATGCCAGTTTTTGCTACGTTGGTTGTCCTTTTCGTAGAGTAGTTCAAAGAAGTGAGTAAGGGACGATATACTAGCTTTTGCTTCATAGGATGTCCTTTTCGTAGAGTAGTTCAAAAAAGTGAGTGAAGGACTATATACCAGCCTTTGCTACGTAGGATGTCCTTTTCTCAGGGTGATCGGAAGAAGTGAGTGAGGGACTAAGCCAGCCTTTGCTACGTAGGACGTCTTTTTCGTAGAATAATCCAAAGAAGTGAGTGATAGGCTATGCCAGCTGCCAAAACTTGAGACAGAGAGAGAGAGAGAAAGCGCCCTATCCTGATCCTATCACTTATTTACATTTCCTAAGTGTGTGTGGGAGGGTGAAAACTTCAGACGTGAGCGTTTCTTTCCAGGGAATAATGGCGGCGAGTGGGCAACTAGGGGTGTGGATCGGGTGAATGGATATGAAGGAAAGGAAGGAAAGGGTGTTAGGGCGTGGTCAGCTGCTGAGCCAGGTCGTTGAGGTTTCACTTGGACGATGGAATGGTGAGGGAGGAGACCGGAGGGACCGGGGACTGTTGAATATTGGATCAGCAAAAGGCGAGTACTTGCTAGGAAAGGTCGCTGCTGAAAGGGCCTGCTTTTTCCTTTCCGGTCAGTGCATCAAAATGGAAGGTTGCTTGTTGGGCTGCAACCCCCAAGCCTTTATTTCTCCGAGCGGGAGTGGTGAGTTACGTTTAATGGGAAGTGGGAACAATCTCGTCTGCACCGGGTGTCGGATCAGTGCGAATTTGGGTTTGGGTTGCAAGAATCGTAAGCCGATTGAAACGTGCAACGATACCATCACCCTGCTCCGCTGACTGAAAGCGTAAGCTGAGAGCAGCCAAATCCGCTAAACGATAACGTATATAATTTACTGGAAAATGAGATGCATTCACTAGGATTTTAGGATCTTAAAAGGGGATTATAGCATGTGAATGAATAATGGTTGGTGAACCAGTATTCATTCACGTTCTACAAACCCTTTTAAAATAGGAAATGGCTATTTACAGGCATAGCACCTGTAAACAATTGTCTTTTTACAGGTAATATGCCCATAAGTAATTAACTATTTACAAGTGAACAAGAAAAAAATTCGCTCCTGACAGCGAAAACAGACCACAAGTTCATGACAAATCAAAAGCTATTTAATTTTCGACAAAATTAAATAGATTTAGTGATGAGCTATTGGCTATTCACAGGTACAGCACTTGCAAGCAACTGGCTATTTACTTGTATTCCATCTGTAGTTTTTGGCTATTTGCAGGCATTCTGTTTACACGTAACTGGCTCCCACAAAAGTACTGAACCTCTGATTTTCTTCATTATTTACTAATGCTAGGCACATGAAGAGTAATTATTTCGATATTGCAGTTTGATTACATATTACAGTGAAAGTATTCGAAGGTCCTCTCAGAAAACACTGATAAATCCAGTAGATACTGTGTACCTGTATATTTTTCAGTATATACTGTAAATTCCAGTAGGTAAGTTCTAAAGAAACAAAAACTGTTCACAATGTTGTGTTTCTTGTTTAATAGGTAGGTACTGTAAACTGCAGTAGAGCAGGTACAGTAAATTCCAGTAGATACTGTACCCGAAAATTCGTACAGGTACTGTGCCTGTAAATAGCCACGTCATTTAAAATGCGGCGACAAGAATATTTTCTGCTGTATACCGGGTACATTTGCGAATCATCCCACATAGAAATTGACTTTGCACGCCAACATTGAAACTACATTCGAATCTGTTAAACTGTGAAGTGTTACATTTCGGTGTTTGACTACAATAACATCTGTTAGGCAACTATGCCATCCAAAAGTACAACCACGCTGCAAAGCCATCTTTTATCTGATGTCGTGTCCTGTCAAAAAGTGGCGTTACCAGTAAGGAACAATGAAAAAATAGTTTCTTTTGCATTAACAGCCTCCTGGGTGAGGAAAGTTGCTTTTTTAGCGTCAGTGACAAAGCAAGGAATTTTGTTTGTAGGGCAAAAGCAATACAAATGGAATTTGTAGAAAATCGCCTGGGGAGTTGGGGGGGGGGGGGGGCAATTAAAATCCTCCAGAAGGAGCCTTTTTAGTGAAACTGAGACATTTAGAAAACCCAGTTTTGGATTTTGCTTCATTGCAAATTTGTCCCCTTTTTTGAATGGGGGAGAGGTGGAGGTGGGGTGTAACTGAGTTTGTAGATCGAAATAGGGTGGGTAATGCGACAAAGTTTTCTGGGCAGAAGTTTCTTTTAAAGCCGCAAGGGTATGATTAGAAGACTACAAAAGATGGGAGGGCGTTCCAAACTGGAACCACCCGGTTTGATTTAAAAAAAAAATTATTTATATTTTTCGGTGTGAAAAGAACCGACGCTTAGTTTCAGTAAATGCCCACAAGTATTAGTATTGTGGCTCAACGAAAAAAAATGTCCCATAATCCAAATCAATTTGAAACAATGAATATATAAGGGAAGGGTCAGCCCTCATGCGACGTCGTTCGACGGACTCCAAGTTAGTGCAGACGCTTTAGACGGTCCGAGTAAGACAAATTGAAACAGCCAGGTTTGGTTTGTTTTATTCTTGTTTTCTTTTGGTTGTTGCAATGTTTTTTCCTCTTTTTCTTTGCAATTTTATTTTAATTACATTTATTTAAATGATCTTATGCGTAATATTCTTTTTCGAAATCTGTAAACAACTAAGGTTTGCCAAACTGTGATTTTGACTGTTCTGTAATTTTGTACGATCCTCATCCACGGGTGAATATCTATCCTTATTTTCTTTGTAAGTTATACCAAAAATAAAAACCATCTCAACTCAGTTCATCATTGCTGAAAAAAAAAAAGACATGGCATTGCAAAAATATGGGCGTTCATAGTTGTACGAATGCATGGATACACTAGATGTAGATGCGGATACGCTTCTTTCTGCACGCTGACATTATTTTCAGTTTAAACTAGGGCCAAATTACGTTATTTAGCATCAGCAGGTGCTCGCTGGCTCGTTCAAGACTGAGTGCGACCCACTTGACTTACTAATTACGTTATTTTGCCTTTCATCTGAAAAGGCAGTAAACAGCAATTAACCCGAGAGAAAGAACAGTAGAGATTACTTGATGGGACTTTTCCACTCCAACCAGTAAACACCTCCTCTCCACCTCACTAACCAGGCCATTTAAAGCCTTGGCGAAACGATTTCTTGTCAAAATAAAAAATAGAGTGTTTGTTTGCACTTATGTCAAGCTCTGTTAATTGGGTCGAACCATGCACTGTCTATATAACAGGGCAGGATTGGGAAGGTTATAGGGCCTCTCGGGAATTGAACTGTAGAGGCACCTACTCGGACACCTACTCGGGGGGAGGAGCGCCGCAAGCTGGCGTATTTTTAAGAAATCTGTATGAATTTGAAACGTTTTTCTGAACTTAAGAGATGCAATTTTCATAGGAATTCATTTCAAATTTTAAAAAACAATGGTGACGAACGGGCGCCAGAGGTGTGGGTGGGGGGGGGAGAAGCGGACAATTGGATGGCACTGTGCACTAGTGATCTGTACTCGTAGCCACGCCAGAATGCGTAGAGTTGTTCGGGGACTGCTGACCTTGTTGTTGAACGACATCCATCTTGAGAAAACCGGCTTGGGGCAGGCATGTAAATATTCACAGAAGCTGTGCCCGCTACTAAAAAAAAAAAATACTCTTTAAAAAAAGCACTATCTATTCTACCATTAATCACTCCCTTGATAAATATATAAAATGTGTCGATCCTTTGTAAAATGTGTTGATTTGTGTTTTATAATATCACGTCTATTTCGTTCGCATGCTTGAATGATTGTATCTGTTGATGGATGGTACTGAACAGCGTTGTGACGCAACCAACTTGTGTGTTCTAATGCCGTCGATGAGTAAAATGATAGAAACAAGAGCGCATTTGTGCTTTATGAAGCTTGGTTTTGTATGGTATATGTATTGTTGTTGAAAATTTGCAAGCCAAGGCTCTATTGTGGAATGGACTGCAGTGGTGGAGGAGCCGGGGCACCCCTTCCGCCTCTCCGGCCAAAAGGAAAAGGTTGTTAGAATTCTTTTGTGTGGTGGTAATTCGTTTATGCCCCCTTTTTTTGGTTTAAAATTAAAGTATGTAGTTTCTGTTACAGGCGTCCTATTTTTACTTGGAGGGACGAAAAAAACCCAGAAAAACAACACAACTACAACAGCCACAAAAAAAAACCGCTGTTTTACACGTATTTTGTGATGAGCCCCTGTGGTAATCGCTACAGATCACAATGTTTAGGAATTTTTAGTGTTATTAATAAACCAACGTAACTAACGACTATGGTCTTTGTTGGGTAGTTATTACTTCTGTAGAGAGTTTTACGTTTACCGATTCCGCCGATATCGAGCAGCCGATACGAACACCCGACTCTATCTCCAGATCACAACAATGATGGTAATATTCAAGACGAGGATTTTTTATTTATCATCCATTGGTTTCAAAAATGAAATACGGTTATGCTTGACGGTTTGAGCAATCTATTGTAACCTCATGTGCTGGACGAATGTTTGGCTTGCAATTATCTAAGCTTTTTAACTTAACTTCCCTTCTGATTCGGCCAACCGACCCACTCCAGCATCAATCGCCATTTATGGATGCCATTAGGCCTTTGATTTGGAATATTTTTCCTTAACCTTAGCCCAACTTAAAATCAACACAGACCTAACCCATGCTTGCGTCAGCAACAATCCGATCCTTATTTAGCCAACAATTTTTAATTAATAACTATTTAAACATAAATTCAGTTCAATTGAGATTTAGCCGTACCCTAACAAGCCGAACGTTCATTCCTCTTGCAGCCAATAAATCAACTGTGATCTGAACCTTTTTTTTTTGATTAACGTCATTCCATCATAGGTTTACAGGCTCTAAAATTCGTCGCAATTTTAACTCCAACCTTCTAAAACTCTCGATTCCCCGCTTTTGTCGCCGTCATTATATTGTGAACACCTTTAAATAAATCCGATGCCAAGCTCCCACCACTTCTATTTTAAATTTTTAACGACACTTTGTACTAGAATTGTTATGGCAGAATTATTCTGGCACGCAAGAATAGCAAACTAACCAGTAACGATGAACGTGGCGTTTGATTTTTGTCCGGTGTCGCTCACATCTACGGCCACCTAGCAGCCGACTTCTTCCCGGTCGTGCACAGGACTATCGCTGACGTGATCGTTCCATCCAGTGACTTGATACAACAAACTTAGCTATTTTCAGTCATATTGTTGATTGGAATTCGGTAGCTTAATACACTCGAATACAATTTTTACGTTCGGCGCAGTCTGGCCAGGGTGGTTCATAATTTTTGTTTTTTTAGTCCAGGGTGGCGTCGATCCGGCGGATCGAGAATGACGGCCATGTTAGTTTCAAAGGTCGCAAATACATGACGTCAGAGGGGCTCCTCCATCGAGTTAGCAAAGACGTCAACAGCCGAAGTCTGCACGTGTGCAGGGTCAATTAGGTGGTAAAAGCGACGATCCGATGATGAAGATAAATACGACGCCGACCTTCGCTTGCTAGCCTATGGAAGCTTGGTTGGTAAACCAAGCTTCAACAACTCAATAATTTCCAGACAGACGATTCGGTTCATTTCTGCTGATCTCAATTCTAATAGAGATGTGGGTAATTTATAACGTAACGTTGCGTCAAGTATTTATACACGGCTTGCCTAAGTTACACAGACAAGGAAAAACTCTACCATCACCACCATACTCGCAGACTGGATACGTAATAAGATAAGGAAACAAGTTCCTTAAAAAAGTCTTGCTAAAATCCATTAGAATTTTGGGTCTTCGGGAAACTTTGAGAATCTTCGTAAATCTTTGATGACTCTTGGGATTCAGGCTTGCCTTACGCTATTTTGGGGCTGTCGCGTCAGGCCCAGTCCTGCCCCAAACCTTTCCGGTGCGAGAAATATTACTACCCGTTGTTAAGGAGATGAATAAGGCAACGATCCGGAGAATCGATCACGTCCTCGGAGCCAATCTACTTTCCCGCCTTCCAACAGGGATGACATGCCAAAAGACGTGAAGTCTCGTCCTCAGCGAGATCGAGAAGTACCGTAGAAGTGTCTCTAATCACCCATTTCGGGCGCACTCCAATCCCAAGCCTCAATCCATCACCGCCGGTGTCGCTTCAGTCGCCCAGTCGCCGTAACCTCTAGTGGGGACGTGGAGAACCAAAAAATAAAAAATAATAAAAAAATCGGTGCAAAACGACATCGGAATGGAAGTTATTTCGACTGTGAAAAAATGAAAATAAAAAAAAAAGGGAAAAAAATTTACGACGTATCAGGAAGCGTGAAGAGACAGTTTTTGTTGAAGAAACAGAAAAAAAAATGGTCCAAGGTTGAGAAGTATAAAGGGACAATTGATAAAGTTGACGTTTTTTATAGGCGCAAAAGACAGGTATTGACGTAAAGAAGTTACGACGACAGAAATATAAAAAAAAAAAAAAATAAAAACAGCATTGATGTAGTATTGATCCCGCTTACGTGATGCAGAACAAGATTTTGGCAAGAATTTATTAGTTATTTTACTGGAGCCCGGATGTGCATATGAGAAGGGTAGTAGAAAATCACGTGGTCTGGCGCAGAAGTGACGTCACAGAATGGGTTGGCATCCAGAAAATTGCATGATATCGGAACCACGAGTCGGACCCACAGTAGATAAGACGGTAATTGTTTTGTGTTTTTGAACAAGTAAACCCTGCGAAAATGATGGATTATCAAAAATACAGTTTCCTATTCAATCAAGAGAGGAGTGGATTAATTAATTTTCCCACCTTACATCGAGAATTTTTGTTTTCTTTCCTCAAAACGAGGACCATGGTCGACTTACACTGAGAATTTTCGTTTTCTTTTCACTAAATGAGGACCATGGTCGGATTACACTGGGAAGACCCCAGCTCATCGAAACCGAAACCGACAGCGGACCTCCTCCTTCAGTAATTATACAGAACGAAGCTTTTCTCAATGAGCGCAGACAAACAAACCACAGATCTGTACAGTATACCTCACTTAGAGGATGCTGCTTTGTTTTATGCCCTTATTAGGGAAATGACGTCAGCTTCGTTAATCGTCGGGTTTTTATGGAAACACCCCAAAGCTGTTTCTCGGTTAAGATTCGTTTAATTTGGCGTATCAACAACATAAAAATGAGGTTAGGCCTAATACGAAATGCCAATGCCGTAGCGAACGAAATTACAGGTTGATTGATGAAATGCGATGGTCGATGGTAATGCTGCACCAGATAAGAGTTAAACATCGTCAACAAAACGTAAAAGGTAAACATTATAAACAAAACTAAACACCGTAAATCAAAATTACTTCGTATGTCGAAATCGAGATCCTAAATCGAAACCGAATCCCTAACACGAAATTCCTTCAGAAAATCGTTTAGGGAAAAGAACACAAAAATGTTCAACCGAATTCCCCTCGTGCTTGTATTAAATGCATAATTTGGGTGTTTTAGCGCTCAACTCCTTTCCAACAAATATCCCTCGACCTTCGGTCTCGGGAAATTAAAACTGGAAAGGAGTTTCGTGCTAAAACGCACAAATTATCGATTTCATGGAAGTACTCGAGGTATTATAGCCGGTAATGACGTCACGTAATAACACGAAGTAAATACAGGAAAGAAGGAAAGAAACATAGCATTGTCAAGAAATAATAAACAGAAGGAAACACCTTGTAGAAAGAAACTTTATTTTTTTCTAAATAGTGCCACTGGGTTACAGGACGGAACACCATTATTTCAAATGGACGATAAGGTTTCCCATTCATCATTCTGCTCAAGGGCCCGGCCTTTATATCTAGTAGTGTAAACGGTAAAATAACGGTTTCGGGAAAGACAACAGAAAAGCCTCTACCACCCTCTAAATTTTAGTAACAGGAGGCGTTCCAGATCTGAAATCACAACCAAATTTATTTTAAGTTTCAAGTGATCATCAGGGATGGTTAACATATTCATTAGGCTCACAGAGATAAAATTCATTCCTAATAATGGACTTTTTTTTTATTTTCTGGGTTATATAAGTTGTTTTACTGAAAGCTTCATGATTTCTGAACGCAATTTTAATGTGATTACAATGTTCTCTTTGTTGTTCTTCTTGTTGGGGAAATTTTGCTGTCATATCTAGAGATCAAAACAAAGAACCGATTTTCAATTTTTATAGCTTAAAATTGAGTATTAAAAAGACTAAGATAACAGTTATTTTAAGGTGATTAAACGACATTCTTTTTGTTGTTATTCTTGCTGAGACAAGAAAAAAATAACAGATATTAGTATTAAAAAATACTTAAGTGTATAAAATACGGATGCAAGCCTTAAAAAACTTAAAGCTCTAAAGGAACAGATATAAGAAAAAGACATGAAAGCCATCAGCGTCGCACTAATACGTGTAAAAGAATTCTAGCTTGTTTTTTTTGGGATGCTGGAGATTCTTTTACTCGTATTAGTGCGACGCTGATGGCTTACATGTCTTTTTCGTATATCTGTTCCTTTAGAGTTTTTATTTTTTTTTTAAGGCTTACATCCGTATTTTATATGCTTAAGTGTTTTTTAAGGATTTACACATCCGTATTTTATACGCTTCAGCGTTTTTAATGCTAATTCTTTTTCACAAGATCTCACATGTGTTCTCCTTGTAGCTTACCCAGTTGATTTATTTCTAGGTTCCTATTTCTGTCATTTTGTTCCTTCTTACGTGTATCAATTACATCTCTTTTTCTAGTTTACTGCTCCTGACCCCCATTTTTACAAACTTCTGTATTCTTTAGTCCATTATGTAATTTCCACTTTCATTTGATTTTCTTGCTTGAGTTCTTGGTTTTCGGGTTCTAGTGTTTGCGCCTCTATACCGCTAAAAAATAGAGTGGGCCAAATGCCTGTCAGAGTACCGGGGAGGGGGGGGGGGGTGACAGATGGTCGCAAGCAAGATTGGTATACAGGATACAAAGGCGAATTCCCCACTCACCCTCCCCAAGAGAAAGACCAGGAAAATCCAAAATAGTAACAACTCGGGGATAATGCATCACTCCCATGCAGGCGCCTAACTACAGCCTGCAATATACGCGTTGAGTTGGTCGCAGAAAAGGCAAGAAACACTTGTGCACCCAAGAAACAAGTGGATAACCGACCCAGTACCATATAGCCACACCACAGACGCTGAGGTCCAAGCAACAAATCGATATGTCGGGGGGGGGGGGGGCCCCCCCCCGCCGAGCACAAGCACCTACGTAAAAAGTGCTAGCCCAGGTCACCATCGGGGTTACAAGCTGAAGGCCTGTAACACTCAGCTCAAGGGACAACATCCGGGATTGTAGCCACTGGGTGCACAGAACAAAAAATAAAATAAAAAACAAAAAAACAAATTCTGACGTCCGTATCGAACAGGAGTTCATGTGGCAGTCAGATTAGAGAGCGTCATAATGATCCATCCTGACCTCCTTGATCCTATCAAGTTCAGCTACTTTCTAGTCGAGAGTCTCCTTGGAAACGACTTGGGTTCCTGCATTGCAGACAGGAATAGTAAGATGGATAGAACGGCGGAGAGCTCCTGAGCGGAACCACCACACGGAAACCGAGCCATTCGATCGTGGATCTTATTTTCGACCCGTCTCTCTGAGGATTACACCCACTCCACCCCCACAAAACCCAATCCCACGCCCAAGCCGCAACTTCTTCTCGAAAATAATTTATTTTTCCCTTCTGCCTTTCGACTACAGATACTTTTTGTTTAGTTACGACTGTAGAGAGCCGACACAATAAATAATTTGTGGCCTACATATATACAGAGTTTCGAAGTAAACAATCCCCATTCTCTAAAAGTTGCAAGAGATCTGACTTAAGTTGGCACACGTAACAAAATGGGAGGGGTACAAACAGAAATGATCCCCTCATAAATTTTTGTTAGTGACTATTTTCGCCATGTTCCCCGTCCAGCCCCATATTCGCCGTAAACAAAAACGTTGTTTTAAAGGAAATTACCCTGGAGAATCTCGTTATACACATCGAGTTTTAAATCGTAAATGGGAAGAAAACTGTACGACTGAGATCCGTTGCTAAAGTAATAATTTTACCAAATGCGGATGCGGATGCCTTTTGGACTTAAATATAAGACTTCCTGAGCGGAGAATTGAACCCACGACATTTGAAACCAAATGCCGAGGTCCTACCGGTTTCAGAGGTCGAGGGTTCAATTCCCTGCTCAGGCAGGCTGACATTTAAGTCCAAAAGGCAACGTGTGAAGGGTTTACATCCGTATTTGGTTAACCCTTCTCGAGCCCATTTGGCTTTCCGTCGTGTTTATCCCTAATTGATTTTATGCAATTTAAACAAAAATTTTGACATTTTTAATATATTGCTCGCTCGTTTCGCACGGAGCGGGAGGATGGAATTTCAGCACCACTGATTAACGAGCATTTCTTTAATCAGCGTTTCTGCTATTGGCTGCGAACAACGTAAAGTTTCTGCAACAATAATTTTCTGGAACACGTTTGGTTGACGCTACAGTCAACATTAAAAAATATGGTAAAATTCTGTCATATATCCACGACTATATTTTCTCTTCCAATGGCGTGCATGGGGAACGGGTAGAGGGGGGGGGGGAGGGTTCGGGCGATATCATCGCAGTACCCCTACCCTTCTTGGAAAAAATGCCTTTTTTTTTAAAAAAAAAAAAGGCTTTATTTTGCTTTGCGGCACTGACAAATGCTGGTCGCAAGGAGGAGAAAGGGCCTAGAGCCCTAAAAAGGGCAAAAAGAAAGCCCAAGAAAGGGGCCAAAAATTGCACAAAAAAAAAAGATGGAAGTTGCTCCTGCCCTTTCGGATGTCTGTGCCCTCACGCTCTGTATCAAAGCAAACACTCGACTCATAACAACGTTTGCAGAGATTTTAATTTCCACAAAACCTATGGGGACAAATGCAATATCTGTTTTGTCCAGTGTTAACTTTTAAAAGAACACAGGAAGCACCATACCATGAGTACATAAAGAGTACTACTGCTAAGGAGTTCCTACGGAACTTTATGTGCTCATAGCACTACGAATTAAAAGAAGTTAAAAACGGTCCATATATTTTACAGAATCAACATATTACGTTAATTGTTAAGCAGGATGGAAAGCCAATCGGCTCAGAAAGGTTAAATAAATACCTATGCAAACCTATTTCCGTTGCCTTTTGGACTTAATATGTCAGACTGCCTCAGCAAGAATCGAACCCTCGACCTTTGAAACCACCGCTGAGCCATGCCTTGGCCTTTTGTTTCAAAGGTCGTGGGTTCGATACCCCGCCCAGGCAGTCTGACATGTAAGTCTAAAAGGCAACGTAAATAGGTATTTATTCATGGTCAAAAATAAAAATGTCTTAAAAGGGACAGGACACAAAACAGGATCTCTTCACATAGCAGCCGATAATGTGTAGTGTCGTCTCCTGTTCTTTTAAAAATATTTTTACGTTTGATAATGAAGACAATATGTAGATTTTCAAATAGAACTTCGTTTAATGCGTAATGCTACATACGTTCTATTAAATGTAAACTGCATTTTGTTTTGGATATCTTGTTTCCAAGTGGTAACTGGTCGTAAACACTTTCATCAGATCATGTTGATCAAAATTGGTCGCTTTCTTTTATTCAGTTCTCGACAAAATTATAAACAGTGTTGTACCCAAAAAGTCCTGTTTGAAAAGACCCTATCCTGAGTTTTTGATCAGGATACTTATTCATCAACAAAAGAGGTCTATTCGACGAAGATACCTTAAAACAAATAAGTGTCACGTATTATAACGAGTGCTACGCTCTACAAAAATGAGTAAAGCAGAAAATTGCTTGCCAGAGGAAAAAAATTACTTAAAGGACACTTGTTAGTAATTTCAATCCCAAACCCCTTTCTGAAATTATGCTAAACACTAAAGCTCAAACCGTAAGTCTGTCGGTGTACTGCAGAAAGGTAATTAAGTTTCGTGATGTAAATGAACAAGTTAATGGTTTTACCTAGTACTTCTCTGTGTCTGTGAAGGCCACCCCAAATGCTGATAATGATTTTGAGACGATGTCTCAAGATAATGCAAATTCCGATTTTACCGTAATCTTCAAATTCTAAAACTTGCATTTTCTTTTCTTGTTCCCTTACAGTGACGACGCCAGTGCTGGTTGGCGTGTGTTTGGGTGCGACGTTCTTCCTGGTGACGATGGCGGCGGTCACGTGTGTGTGCTACCGTCGCCGCCTCTCTTCCCACCATCACTCGAAGCTGCCTGGTCAGCGGTGCTCCGCGCTGGCCGAACCCCACCGCCGACCCACGGCAGTGCGTAACCCTGGCGCCCCGGGACCTTTACTTAAGAAGAGCCCCAGCCCCACGGGAGGCAAGTCCCCGCTCGGCCAGCGCTCTCCGGACAACCCGCCCACGAAGGAATCGGAGACCCCGCACTCCACACCTCGGGGAACTAGGGACCCTGCTCGGGATGCCTCAACAGGTAAACACAACCAATTCGTCTTTTTTACGGGGACTTTGTAGTCTCTGGTGGGATCCGACTCGAACTCGTGGTAAACCAATCCTTATCTTCGGTGATAATGCGTCGCCATTAGGGTGGAGTGAAAAAGACTTTTTTTTTT
>JAHWFP010067444.1:0-15717 GCA_023313725.1 Lithobius niger | reverse complement strand
TGGTGGTGGCTCGCTCAACAAACTAACATTACGGCGCAAATGGAAAAAAAAAACAAATTGGACAGCATGCGCCTGTCGAGGAACAGTGCTGGAGCGCAATCCGCTTAGGTAAAAAGTAGCGGAGCGCCGCCCCGATCAGTTTGGCATTACTACCGATGGATCTCAACTAAACCATGCGTAATGGCTGTTTGCCGTGACGTCACCATGAGTTAGCCAATGACGAACGAGAACAATGGCTGTTTGGCCGTCTGATTGGACTAGCCCAGTCACGTGATATGCACGTCACAGCAAACAGCCATGGCGCGTTGTATAGAACTTCTAAGATTCCATCTACAATTTAAGTATATATAGGCTACAATCACAGTTTGAGGGCAGGATTCTTTTTTATTTTAACCGTGCATTGCCGTTTGTGTTTGTGCATTTATTTCAGCAATTTTCAGTCATTTTTTTTTTTTTTTGCGATTTATTAATTTTCACAGTTTGAAGTTCCCGCCACGAAACCAATATATTTGCTTGTGCAATACACAAAAAACACTTCTTGCCGTTGAATTAGTTTACAGGGCCATAAATAAAAAATAAATAAACTTAATCAAAACAGTCCTCTCATCAACACAGTCTACAACAGTTGAGTTTTCAAAAATTTTATTGTAGAATTAACTGAGAAGCCATCGTTTAGCCTAATTCACTTCCTTTTTTTACTCCTAGTACCATTCTTTGAAACCTCGCCACTTAATTTGTTAAACAAGTTTGGTGTAATTCTTTAATTTTTCACCATAGGTTTTTTTTTTTACATTAATGCAGGTTTATTCAAAAACCAGACACTCTAAGAATGTTAGCACTTGTTGCGTCTGACGTGGTGTATTTCTCATGAAGGCAAACGAAACTTTACATCACTCTTTTTACACCAGTGTATAGCGTTTTTACCGAAAATGTAAAAAAAAAAATCCTGATCGTACATAATAAGGCCGAAAGATTGTTTAGAAATAGGTAGAATTAACTCCAGTAGGGTGCCAGAAGAGCTGGTTAGTCTCTCACACTAACTTGGTCAATATTTGTGACTGGAACTTTATTGTAAGTGGTTACACTAGCTGATCGTTTTACTGCAAGAAAGTAGGGTCAGTGCCGTGCTGAATACTCGTTATCACACTCTACCACTACAACTATCTCATCGCTTGCACATCGTCCTAGGATAGGGGTTGGAAGGAATCAATAGCAGGGTAGGGGGGTCCATCAACAAGCTCGTAAAAATGTTTAATCATCATTCGCTCTTGTATTCATAAGCGAATTTGTTCGAAGATTATGACGTAGAAGGAACGATGTGATGAGGGGGCAACGGGGAGGCTGCAAGTGCCACAACTCATTTCATCCCTCCCCCCTCCCCCCCCCCCCTTTAGGAATTATATTCTTTCTTTAAGTTCCCTGCACGGCTATGCTGTAAGCAATCTCGCACTTTAGGAATTCATACGTCATTCCGAAAGCACCAAAGGTCATCCCTTCATTTGCAATTTTAATGTTACAAGGTCGAATGTCTCTTTAGGTTGGCATTTAGAAAACTGCATTTGTACTTCATACTTTCATACGTGTGCAGTGACACCTAGTCTTGGCATGGCTCTAGAAGCACGGGAGAGGGGGGGGGAGGCTAACGGAAGAGGAGATGGTGGGTGGGGGGTGAGGGGGAATACGGAAGGAGGACTGAGGCTTATCTTGTTGGCGCAGAAGAGACCACCATGCCCACTGCGGTAATGAAGTGGACGAGGCTAATATCAAGTAAGTTATTCGTACGCACGTGCAAGGACTGTCCTATTAAGTCCGAGCGAGCGAGAAAGAGAGAGAGAGAGGGTGAGAGACGCGACTTGGTTGCTAGGGGTGACGGATGAAGCTCCACTCGGAAAGGGACGCAAATTTCTCTTTTAATGACTTCCCTCCCTCGTCTCATTTGTTTCCATGGTAATCGACACTGCGTGTTACCATGTGTGTTTACCGTGTATACACCATGCGTGTAGCCTATACCACGTAAACCATGTTTTTCGCATTGTTGAAGTACACTGTATCCACAGAAGGATAATAAGTTTAAACTACCTCATGATGATTGTTTAAGGCATAGTGACCGTCGGCCAGATGACCAGGAGTGGTTAACGCTCGCTAAAACCATTTGAACCCCTTTGACTTCCAGGCTATCTCCTTCCAGTCGTATTCCCGGGTAGGAATGTCAGTGGCGCGACTCGACCTCACACCCGCTTGACTGTGAGACCAAGCTTCTTACTCGGTCTTCGTTTGTAAGCTTCATTCGCGTTCCATAGGAACCATCACGATGCTCGTTTTTTCTCAATTTTCTTAATTATTTTCCTTCTTGTTTAGCTTTTATTCATAAATCACTGACAAAAACAGTAGACAAGTAGTGCACAGTAATAAAAAGGCTTAAGTTTGCAAACGAGGCGAAACTTGAAGCTCAAGTTTGCAGACGATTTTAAAATTGGATCCGAAAAATTGTGAGCCACGAAAACTGAGTTAACTAAGCAAATGAGATAAATTCTGTCTGTAGACGGTCGTTGTAATGGCAATTGCCTATTTCCTTTGCCAAAAGCTGTTGACTCCATACAGGCCATACAAATCCAATTATAGAGTACAACCTGTCTGATAGAGTATTATCCTCTGTGACTTTAACTAAAGGTCTGGATGTCTGGTTTTCCTAGGATTTGAAATCGACAAACCACCGTAGAAAGTAAAGAAAGAAATCACAAGGTAAAGGGTAAATGAAGCAAGCAGTCTGCATTAAAGACTGACCTTGTGTATTGTGTATCCTCACAAGGTCAGTCTTTAATGCAGACTGCTTGCTTCATTCATCGTAGAAAGATTGTGGCAAACGCCTTTGGCTGTTGGGGTATTAAAAGACGATGTTTTACTTCTGCAAAATGTAGCGGTTTGCGTGTAGTCTTTAAAGGTTTTTGTGAGAACGCGCAAGGCCGGCCTGGTCGCCGCATCTGCTGCGGGACATTGACCTTCTGGAATCGGTCCAACGTTGTTTCACACGTAGTCTGTTGGAATTTCGGGATCTTTCCCCCGGTTATCGTCTGCGGAGGGGGGGAGGGGTGTTCTACAACCACTTGAATTTCGGAGGCTGAAATCAGACTTAATTGGCTATAAAATTATTCACGGTCATTTTTCAGTGGACTTACCTTGTTTTGAATTCAGTACTTGCTGTTCAACTCGTGGTCATCCATTTAAGCTGCGAGTCCAGACATCGAGACATGATTGTAGGGGGTGGGAGCACCTTGGAACTCGCTTTCTTATGTTGTGATTTGTGCAGTCTCAGTGGGACCTTTTAAATTAGCCCTTGACAAAGTCCCTCTTATACAGTTCTTGAAGCGACAATATTAATTCTAAATTGTGCTGGAGCGGTGTTAGTTGGCGCATTGCCCTCCCGTATCCCATACCACTATCCCATAAACACTAAAATCGGAATGAGACTTCCCTTTTTACGATAGGCCTTTAGGTATTTATTTAGGTATTAATTTTGTTATACGAACAAAATCCTCTTGGACAAAATTACCCCAAGGGGCACAAGGACAAAACCCCACCTCAATGAAGAGCATTTTAGGGAAAACTCGCCCAAGCGAAAACAATAAAAAAAAAACATTTAAAAAGTCTTTTTTAGCCTTAACTCATTTAAGCACATTAATGGATGTATACCGACTCAGTTATTAACTTTACCGATAAAAGACAGAATATAAAAGCAAAACAAAACAAAAAACATAAAATTCAAACAAAATTAGCTCTCCCTTCGACGGGAACAACACTGCAAATAGTAGTCGATAAGATGGACGGAGCAGGACAAGCGTTTTAAGTATTATTTTTTAAAGAAAAAAACTTTTCATATTAACGTTATTATTTCGTTGTTGCTGATTTTGTTAGCATACTGCACAAAAAGTGCACGAGTGGCACAAAAAAACATTTAAACACAAAACAAAACACGATGGCCAGGCAAGAGTAGTAGTGCACTAATTCCGACGACGACTCCAGTTCTGGGAGCCTACTCTTGACTTGCTCGATTTCAAATCGCATGCAGTTTCATCAAAAGTTACGTGCTATAGCCTGTACTAGCCATGACTTTCGTGCAATTTTTTGTAAAAACGCATATGATTTGAAAAGCAGAACTCGACACTGGGCCCCTGGGCAAGGTTCCTTTGTATTGGACTGATTGGGAACCCCTCACTTTGGTTTGCCCATACTGATTACCCTTCAAAAATAGCATAAACCCCAAACTTCAGCAACTACTTCGTAAATTTACTTTGTTTAATTTTCTTAAATATTTTCAATAGGTCTAGTTTTTTTCTAAACTAAATCCAAAAACGAAGCGGAAAATTCAATTTTACGAAACTAAAGACATTAATTCATTATTCTATTTTATGTGCTGCTGTACATTTGGTCTTAATTTTACAATCAAGAAAAAGAAATATAGTATACACACATAAAAATTAAACAATAGTTTTGGTGGTAATTGTACTGATCTCGAACCGTACGGAACTCGTTTTTTTTTTTTTTTTGTACTAGAGCCAGTACCGGAATTATGATATCCGTAGACCACTACAAGACGTCTAAGAATTCTTCAAACTAATATTAGAATTTTCCAATACACCATTATTTCAGGAGATGCCCTTGAAAATACTTTCTTAATTTCTAACATTCTTAGCACCACCTCTCTAGCGACACCATGCAAAGTCAAAAGGTTCATTTAGCGACTTAACGATATAATTAATATCACCTCGTTTCTTTAGAAGCTTCTTAAAGTTGTTAAAAAAAAAAAGCCTATGAAATCAACCCTCCCACTTTACTCAAATTTAAACCAAGTTTTCGCCAACAAAGCCCTCTGACGTCAAAACACGAGCCTTAAATTTGCTTCAGTTAAGAATTATTTCGCCTACACACAATCGCAACGAAATTTAGCGAAATAGTCGTAACAGCTCTAAATTCTGATGTAATTATCAACCAGATAATCCATTGTAAACGCCTGCTTGTCACCGTGTTATATGGGAGTTAGGTCTGAGAGGTCAAATGAGGTATTTTGCAGCAGTTAGGGAGCAATTTTGTCGAGGTTAATGGAGTCGGCCAGCTCTCATCCTTTCTGTCCATTTTCATTAGGCGCTAAAAGCGAAGCAATGCTCCAAGCGTTAGCCGCTAAATAGATTTAGCCCTGCGGTTTGCCAGGTGTGAGAATTCCTTTCTGCAATGGAAGGCTGGGTTTTGTTGAGAGTGGGTTCCGCAGGTTGGTTAAGTTCCCGAAGGGTATCAAAACGAGTGGATGCGATGTATATGTACGATGTGATATGATGTGATAGGAGATGATCATGATATGTGATATGATGCTATTGTAGCCCTTTTGCAGCAAGGTGCAGGCTGTCCTCCGTCGCCTCCACCGCCTACAACACCCTCCTCATCTCCACACACAGCAACTCGTCGTCTCGTCGCTCGCACGCCGCATGGATACAGAGTACTAAACGTGTAATGAAAGGGGTTAAACCAGCCAGAAGTCATATCGTAGAACAAACCGGTTTTTATTTTATAATCACTGTTATCATCACTGGAACTCGCACTGAACTTCTTTAGTGTTAACTTGTCTCACGTTCTGAGTCATTATTTGTACCACTACGTTAACCAGAGCTATCTATAGTGTCCTCAGCCTTACTTGAGTTCGCCCCACAATGAACACAAATAATCGATTGTACGTTTTTGGTAGCAGAGTGCCTTGTTGATATCCAAAATAGTTACAAAAACAATAGCGGCCGCCGATTAAAGCATCCCCCTCCAGGAAGACGTAGCCGATCATAAAATACGTACAGGACTCAAGATACGCTGCGCACACTTTAAGAAGCTTTTCAGTTTTTGCTATCCCAGTCAACTTCCGGTAATGGCTGGGCCTTTTCCCGCGATGCTAAAACGCTTCTCAGATCACTCTGGACAATGTAGGGGTACAAATAATGACTCAGAACACGAGACACGTTATCAGCAAAGACGTTCAGTGCGAGTTCCAGTGATCATAATAGTACGTAAGCGTAAAATTAATAACGTTCAATATAGGTATGAATTGCTCTACGATGTAACTTCCGGCTGGTTTCCCTGTGCCTCCACGTCATGATGATGAGTAAACGGCGTGAGGGAAAATTTAGCTTGGAAAATTCCCCAAGCGGAAAACCAGGATCTTTCACATGCCACAAATCGACATGAGCACGAGACACCACAGGGTCGTCCCGAAATTGCCATGGAGGGATGAGGCATGATGGAACCCGGACTTCCCGGACAGGAGACGGCTGTGCTAACATTCAGTCCACCTGACTGTCCTAGTGGGTTTATAAATGTTTGTGGATATAGGGGGAAAAAACGCCCCGACAAAACGCCCCCCAGTAAAAAGCGCCCCTAACATGGCCCCGCCCCCGGGGGGGGGGGCCCCGGGGGGGGATTGGGGGGGGTTGGACGTTTTTTATAAATGGACGGTTTATAATTCACTACTTAGCTACTTTTGTCCTTAAATGTTGGTGTAAAGAATCCAGACCATCATCTCCAATTTTGGAAGTCGCGATTGTTCTCGACTGTCTCCTCGGAATATCTCACAATTTTAATCTCACTGCCTTACGTTTTACAAGTTTTTAAGAATGAACGAATAGCTTTCAAATGAAACGGAGAAGTGTATTAACGGTGCAAATTCACTAGAGTAATCCCCTGTTTTTTCCTTAGGATCATTTTTCCAGGGACATTTTGTTTGGGGCGGTTTATTGCAGTTCTTTTCCCCTCTCTTAGAATTTGGTTTTAAAGCTAATAAAAATTAACTCGTAAAATCAGTTACCCATACAATTTTTGTTCTGAAAATCACCATTAGAATCCAGGAAAGACAGCAGCAACAACACAACCTCCATTTTTTTTGTTACCTAAATACACGACAGGTTTACGAAAGATATACAAAACAGAACAAACCACTGTCTCTGACCCTTTGAATAAAGTCCCCTACGGCCTGACCCCTTCTCAGAACAATGATGAGATGACGGAAGACTCCCCCCCCCCCCCCCTTTGTTAATAACACGTGCTCTCTCGTACCAGTTTGCTTTTCCATGGTCTACAAGAGCGTCGTGTTTACGATAACTCCAGGGGCTTAAGATGGCGGTCCTCGCGCACACCATCATTGCTTGTTCTCTAGTAATCTTTATCATCATGCCGTGAAAAGGATGTGAAAACAAAAGGGAAGTAATGGTTGGTTTTAAAGAACAAAGTACGTGTCATTGTTGAACAGAATTGGTGTCTCTCGGTAAAGAAAACGCTCACCTGTTGTGAGCATTCTACGTAAGGGTGGCCGCACGCCAAATTCGACAAAACGTCGCACGACAGGACATTTTGTCGAAACCTGTCTCAGCATGCTGCAGACGTTTCCAAAACCATATGAATGATCTGAGCGCCACACACCGGTTGCGACGTTGTTGCGAGACGTCTGTAGGCGTCTCACGACAACAAAGCGAAGCTCCTTCTAGTTTCGTGTGACGGGGTCTCTCCGCCAGATGCGACGTCTCGCGACGTTTTGTCGACTTTGGTGTGCGACCACCCTAAGGCCGGACACACACCAAATGCGACAATTGTCTCACGACAAGACGTCTCATGACAAAACCTCGCGAGACGTCGCTTCTGGTGGAGAGACCCCCATAGCCTTTCTGTGGAAAGAGTTTCGCCTTGTTGTCGTGAGACACCTAAAGCCCTCTCCAGACAGAAAAAAATTTCGCGCGAAGCGATGCGTTACTACGTGCCTACAAGGTCAAAATTGCTGCAATCGTGTGGCTGGTGTTATGTTTAAGGACTAATATTGACATCTTTGATACACCATCTTGCACAGAAACGCAGCCGCGAGCTGCCAGTCTGATTAAGGCTTACGATGTCTCGCGGCAAAGTCCCATCCATTGTGTGGCAATCAACTCATTACTAGGGTTGTGGAGACGTCTGCAGCAAAGCGAGACAGGTTTCGACAAAACGTCTTGTCGTGCGACCAAATGTCGCCTTAAGGCCTCTCCAGAAAGAAGAAATTTTCGTGCGAAGAGATGCGTGACTACGTGCCTACAAGGTCAAAATTGCAGCAATCGTGTGGTTGGTGTTGCGTTAAGGACGAATATTGAAGTCTTTTTTACACCATACTGCGTCGCCGTGTAGCCGCGAGCAGCCATTCTGGTTTAGGGCTTTAGAGTTGTATTCACTTGACTGTCATTGAAAAGTCGAGATGTTAACTCGGTAATGCTATTGCGGCGATGCTTTTAAATCCTTTAAAGTATATTCGATGTTGAAAAATTGTATTTTATAATTTAAAAAATAAATAAAAAGTGCGATCAATTTCGCCCCTAAAGGTGGGGTCATTTTGATCGCCCGTCTTATTTCAACCGGAAAAAGTGCTCAACAACTTGAGGGGAGTGATTGATCATTATTTAGACTTTTTAAAAATTCTGGTGTTCTACTGCTACCATACAGCCAACAAGTTTGATTTTCAGTATTTATTTTAACATTCAAAAAGTAACCACCACCATATGTTACAAAAATGTTCAATTAACTGCATGGTTTAAAGTCTCTGAGAATTTGACTAACACTTCTGTTCAACAATTAAGTTTAGTGGTGCACTTTATTCTTGGCAAGCAATAATTCCAGTCAAAAGTTTGCAGCTAATTTTGGAACAGTACATTCGCAGTATTGAATTTCTTCAAGACCGCGATTCCATTTCTGGGATACCAAAGAAAGTCAGATGTTTTTTTGCATGTGTCACTCACCACTATAAATAAGAAAAACATTGTTATTGCACCATGCTTTAGACATGAACTCAACTTTTTTAATTTAAGTAACGACGCTGATAAAAGCCGCTCCATTTTACGGTATATTTTAATTATTTAATATCTTCCCCTCCATCTCGCCTCTATAGTCAAACTAGAGTCAGCTGGGTCAGAGCACTCTAACTTCCACAACTCGGTTGGTGTAGCTTACGATCAGGCGCCAAGTTGAGGTCACGAGTGGGTTTATAAGTTAAGTATAGGTGTGGTTAGGGTTTTTCGTATAGATATCGACAATACCGTCATCTACGCGGCTAGCATCTGGAGAGCTAGCTGCAAGGTGCACTAAAAGCTGCAAGGTGCATTAAAATGGTAGTAAAAACAACGGCATTTCTAGTCAAGCCAGTGCTATGAGAGCGGTTTGTTATGCTTAAAAAACGCTGTTTTCTCCGATCCCTTATGCTGCGAGGTTGTAAATCGAAAAAAAAAGGTTCCACTTGCTAAAATTTTCATCAACTGCCAATAAATCGAAAAAAAATTGCCTAAGAAATCCGCTCTAACAGCATTGGCTTCAGTAAAACGCTCTTCTTTTTCCCCTTCATTGTTTATCCAGTGCCCCTTGTACCTAGCCCGATTACTGGCTCCAGTATACAGTATGTCTCAGTAGTCCTAAACCAAGCCTATACAGTGTAGGCCTATACGATGTACGCCTATACCATATTAGGCCTAAGGTGTACAAATCAGCAAACTATGAGCAAAATATGCACCTAATGGGAGTAGCAAATGTCTTCCACAATAAGCGTTCACTCACAGTAAACCCAGGACTCAAATCCAGGACTTTCCTCTGGGTGTAGTACAGGCCTATCCCATATATAGGCCTATATCATATAGGCCTACCTGGTTCAGGACTTCTGAGACATACTTTAGAGTTACATGTAATGATATGACGTTATTGTCACTGCTGTATAGAATCACACTAAAATTAGCATCAATTCTGTACGAATTCAAAGATTTGTAGTAGCAGCGAACCATCGCATTTTACTTGAACTATACGACTTGCTTCCTTCAAGTCTCACTATCATCTCGTTGACTTCTCGTTTCTCGATTCTTGGGCCTAAGGCGACTCTGACTCTCTGATAGATTGCATGCACAAAATGGCCGCCCATGAATATGAGCGATGTGGCGACTGCACGCCCATCGACCGCATCGCGACCGCGCAACCTCCATCTTCATCCGCAAATCGGATCTCCACTTCCTTACATCCCCTCCTCATTCGATTCCTCCCAAATCTTTCTAAACCGTGTGGCGTGCGTGACACTGCAACAGGGAGGATTCGGGGTAAATGTGGGAAGGCTCTATATTTAAAGTAGGCCTACGCTGCTTAAACGATTAAGTGATAGTATGATAGTACGTGATAGTGATTGTAGTGATAGTAACGTGTAGCCTAGAGCACACTTTACGTAGATTGTGGTGTATTTTGCACGTCCAGTTTGTTGAAACCTATGCGTGGAACCCCAAATGCACGTTTCGTTTGCAAGGTATAGTTAGTTCATTCTGTAGGAACCAACATAACTGTTTACAGCAGAACTTGCTCGCCCTTCCTCCCCCCCCCCACCTACAAAATGGCGACTCAAGAAATTATTTAACGGGATTCAATTGGTACTCTGCACCCCACCCCTCCTTGAATTAATTGTATGTCTACAATTTTGGCGCTAAATTTGTTACGATTAATAAATATTAATCTTAAAAATACATTTTCAAATGAAATGTGCACAAGCAAAAAATTGACCGTTTTCAAGTTAAATAATAGGAAATAAGTTGTAAATTTATTATCACCAATCGTTAAAAATATAACCTAGTTAAAAAAAAGTGTGTATTTTTATCAGAAAAGGGGTGGGGACGGTCGCACCATCCGCACATGCTAAATCCGGTGTCGCTAAATCCACCCCTGCGCCCTTGATAACTGTGATCCGGAGAAAACCTACGCCCCTGCACCCCCATTTTTCGGTCTGTATGTATTACATAAACTACGAATTTAGGACGTGCTCTTGAACATTAAATTATAGAAATTATTCGTAATCAGGAGTCGGTGCGAGCAATATGGTTTAGATGTTACAAGCCAAACGCCACTTTTGGGGCCCTTTTTCGCCGCCGTCTTTGATTCTCACAAATTGAATATAACGTTTGTAGCAGGCAGGCAGGTCAGTATTTGGCAGCCATCCGTTTCTTTTCAATCTGATGTCTCGCCCATCACATCACCTATAAGTTTTATTACTATTCGTTTAGCATGCTAATCGTCGAGCAGGATACGAACTACAGCACAGTACAAAAAAAAATGCTGTCACTCTTCCTTGAAACACTATCTGGATGAACGAACATGTCGTTATTTACTGAAGAGCTAATGCAGTGGAGAAATTGAATAGCTTTGTGGCAAAAAATGCTGTACGGAAATTTATTTATTTGTACGTATAAGCTATTTTCCGGATGATTATTGGGATTAACTTAGTGAATTACTAGATTTTTGTCAGTTGCCGCTATTTGAGAGTAGATTTTTGGACTCAACGTGCAAAAATTCACCGATGCGATTTGCAATGAAATGAAATGAAATGGGTCACTCGTGGCGGCCATTTTCTCTACTCCCCTAATATTGTTGTAGGTCGGGCCGGATAGTTTCCTGGTCATGCCTCGAGCCATGACCGTACTACATGATAGCGTTGGAGGTTACCAGCGTGGATAGAAAAACCGTGAACATTATTACCTTCAAACATTAGCAGCTCTAAGGCTGTGGGTAACATTACAGGGCCATGTTTAGAAACAATTCAAATAAAAAATACCAAAGGGAACGAAGTGTTAAATGGCGCAAGGCCAGAAGGAGTGAAGACTTTTTCTTCATCTGTAACCAAGGAGCGGGCTGGTTACCAAGGGGTGCGGCTTCCCAAACTTCCGCTGTTCAGCTTCTCGACGTTGCTGAAAGGTTCTAGACTTGCGTAGGCACTTGTACACATGCGAGAGTAGGCTACTTCCTTTGCTTAATTAGCAAAGGTCATCCGTACCTGAATGAAAAGCTGTACAACCCGAAACCACCTAATATGGCAACGCTCAATATTTTGCCGCAACAGAGAGTTTATCGGCCATGCTCGCACCAACAAGCTGGATCACCAACTTTACTCAAATCGTCTCGATTCATACTCCGCATTCATGTCATGCAATCCTATTATGTCTATTCGTTGCTATTCTCAACTTTCCCAGTATGCCTATTTCCGTCAAATCCGTGACTTTATCTCCCCAACTACCACGAAGCGGATGATTTGGTTAACTTTCATTCCAAAGTTACCCTCGGATTCCTTTATTGTGTTTGCCCTCATCCCATAAAAGATAAAGACCGTGGGATTTATTAATTCTACCGTACAAGTGGTGCTTGCTACTCTTTTAATCATAAGTCATTGCCCTAAATAAATATGCACTAGACTTATCGTGGTTTATGTCAGCTGCGCATAAAAGCTGTAATTTATGGCCCTCTACTCTTTTAATTTACACAGCAGATTAACCCTAATATTAATCAACGTTTGAAAATACGGAGTTTGCTCTTCGTCGAGGTCAACACTACTCACGGATCTCCTGACGCTCTCATTCGTCATACTGATAAATGAAGTTCGTTACTCTAGACATTACGAACACAATAACGTTCATCCCTTACTCGCATCTAATAACGTGACGGATAACGGTGGAATGTTTAACAGGGCCGACTGAGATAATCAGCATTTTAGTAGGCATCAACGGTATGGTGAGGACTCTTTCATTCTACCAGAAAAATGCTCGCCAGCAATTACTTTCCGTTAAGTGCTCGCCATATGAAACTATTTGCAGAATAAACAATCGCTAGTCAGAAAAATTGCTTTTCTGCTAATTTTCTTAAAACCGAACTGGTTGTTTCCATGTGCTTCGTTTCCATGTGCACCCTTGCTTCTATTCAATGCCGCAACTAGCATTTTCCGTGGAGGGGGTGCAAAGGAAAACGTTGTGACTCTCAACAAGTACACAATTTTTGGACAAATGAGATAGTAACGCAGACCAAACAACAATGAATTATGTCCTTTTTGGATGCCTGGCTCGTAAATTTTGGACCCCCTGCCACCTGCGCCAGGGTGCGTTGCACCCTTTGCACCATCCCTAACTGCGACACTTGTTCAATTCTAAGTGTAAATTGAACATTTTTTTAAAGACCAGTAGTGATGTCACAAATAACCAGAAATATCACAAAAGTACGGAGCCCTGTACAGAACATACCAAAAAAAAAAATTAGGTTTGTTATCTCGACATAACCAATTCGTTATCTCGAGATAACAAACTATATTACTACTTCCGGTACTACTTCCTGTAAGATCGCAGAAACGGAAATTCGTTATGTCGAGATAACGAATTCGTTATGTCGAGATGACAAATTATATTTGTTATCTCGGCATAACCAATTCGTTATCTCGACATAACGAATTACCGTTTCTGCGATCTTACAGGAAGTAGTAACGGAAGTAGTACTGGATGTAGTAATACAGTTTGTTATCTCGCGAAAACGAATTGGTTATGTCGAGATAACAAACCTAATTTTTTTTATGGCCTTTACAGGGCTCCGTACAAAAGACATGCCAGTTATAGTTATGTTATAGTTATTGTTACAGTTGTAGTTATGTTATAGTTATTGTTACAGTTATAGTTATGTTATGGTTGCACCTTCAGTTGTAGAAAAGAATGAGTATGGTGCCTTGCGATTTCGTCCTTAGCAAAAAAGGTAGAAGACGCTAAAAGATTGGACGAATGCATGTTTAACAAAACAGTCAGCAAAAGACTATATTTAAACAGTCTGCATATTTAAATTTACCAAGTATATCATCCTAATATTATTTTTTCTTATATTTTAATTGTATTTTTAGGTATTTTAGGTTCAAATTTGATCCAGATTTCAACCAGTGACTTATGGATAGTAATTTTCAACCAATGATTGATGGTCTTGGTCGACTAAAAGCACAATGTTTACAGCATGAGTACAAGGAATGATAACAAACAACAAGCAATATAAACCAAGCTACAAAATATTTACAGGCAACTTCGTAAATATTTTGTATATACATCCATGCCTGCATGGCAGGAAAATTCTTAACACTTATTCATGATTCCTGTGTTATTCAAAATGGCGGGGCTCTGCGTGCTAGCAACGTTTTAACCTCCTTGTATATTTAAATTTCATCCATTTTGTGACCATGACCATCAATTATAGGTTGAAAATTAAAATTTCGTTGTCATATATGCTTTGCGAGGCTTTGTTTGGCCAGAAATCAACCTTTTTTACTATTAAGGTCGAATGCCTCTTTGGGCGAGCAGATGGTGGGGTCAATTATCCGGTTGGTCAGCAATTGCTGGAGAGCAACGGTCAGCAAATAATTTTTCGGACACGATTCCAGAAGGACACAATTCAGTTTTTGCAGAGGACTAGGACAAGATTTAGTCGGACGATCTCTTTTCAGCAGATTTGGTCAGGAGGTCATTTAAACGTTTATGATTTGTTTTGCCTGTTTCTTCAGGCACAGCTCTCTTGTACCCTCTCATTATTACTCAACAGAAAATCACTGTTGATGCTCACTGTTGATAATAGCTTTGAGATGAGCCGAAACATCGGGTTTTAATGTGTATTTGTGCACCTTCCGGTTTTTAATTTGTAACTTCATTTACTCCAATTTTAATTTTTTTAAAGTTATTGTTACAGTTCCGCAAAAGTTGTATCCTGTGTGGCAAAACAATAATTGTTTTATTTTTTTGTGAAGGAGGTGGGGGGGGGGGGGCACCGAGCTTTCGCCTTGCCGGGCCCAAAGCTACATTTTTTAAAAGGGGGGGGGGGGCAGCCTCCGATAGGATCGTGTTTGCGTACCAAACCGACATTTTTCTTTTATTAATGTAGGGGAGCCTGCATAGGCTCTCGATTGTTTGGCAAAAACTACATTTTATTTTAATGAAGGGGGCCCTCCACTTGGCTTCCCGTCACCTCGTCCGTATATTGAAGTTATGCTGCTGATTCGAGAAATGCTTTTTAAGTTTAATTTAATAAGCACACTACGAGAAAACACTATGATGGGAGAAAATATAAAGTATTCGTGGCCCACACACAGCATCGTTCGATATAATCCTCTGCAGGTACGGCCCTTCTGGTAACTACATCTCATTTCCTAGCCGAAAGATGACAAAACGGTTTATCTACTGTGTATGGAGGATTAGGATGTGCATTTACGAAGTTCTTGAGTTTGTAGCACGATTGAAAAGATTTACTTGTCACCATTTAGGCCATTACACCATGCAGCTAAGGGAGGACGTGGAGTAATTGCCTGTGACACCTCAAGCAAAGTGCCCGTATATTCGAACGGCTGGCACCCAGCAATTAAAACGTTGGCATTCCTAGGCGGCGTTACTAATTGCTTGGTGCCAACAGCTTGACGTTTTTGGTTGTTGCTTTTAAGAGAAATTGAACCCTAGGCAGAAAAGCACTCAACTACAGGAGTGTGAGAATGGCGTTAGAGAACAACTTCTGGAGAAAGGGCCGGAGCCGCTGATCCAGACAAAGCTGAAACCAGAGAATCTGAGAGTTTGTTACACGGCTCAACAACCTTGTTTACAAAAAAAAATGAAATTCCCTACATGGCACACGAATGAAGGCTCCGTGACGTCATATTCAAGGATGTAGGACACAAAGGCAATGGACAGTTTGGCACCGGACATATATCAGGCACCCCAATTTAGGCAATGGACAAATAGGCACTGGGACAAATAGGCACCCGTACAAATAGACACCCAACAAATAGGCACCAAGTTTATTTTTATTTTCATTTTTTTTTATCAATTTAGGATGGACTTCCAAAGTGGACTTCCAAATTTGTTTCATTCCACTTCT
>JAHWFP010067441.1:0-12233 GCA_023313725.1 Lithobius niger | reverse complement strand
AACCAATCTTGTAACAACGTCCATCAAAATAAAAAATAACCAATCTTAGTTTGCAAAGAGTTAGTATCACAAACTAATTTTAAGCGACGTTAAAAAAAATGGCGAAGTATAGGCCTAACAATAAACATAAATATGAATTTCAATCTGCTCTGCCCAAAGCCAGCTTACCAGTACACGACAGCCCATAAAAAGCTACAATCCTCGTGCAAAACTATAATAATTACCAAGAAAAAGAATACAATTATTAAAAAAAAAAAAAAACCGTCTCCCTTCCAAATTCTTAAATTAAATGAGAAAAAAAAATTCTCTGATTTGGGAATGACTTTCGACGGAAAGCTAGAAACGGCGTAAGAAGAGATGATTTCATTCGAGTGACAATAATTGTGCAAAGTTTTAATAAAGATTTAGAGGCGGGCCAGGCATCCATCTCGCCAATTCTCACGCAGAAACGAGAGAAAAGCGAGAGCTCACGAATGTCTTGGCACTCCTCCGCCCCCCACCAAAACCAACCCATTTATTTCGGCGACGGCTTAAAATTTCACGAACCGCCATTCATCAGAGGAATTATGACGTATTAATTCCCCACGCATGACACTTCAATTAGATAGCGCCACTGCGACACCGGAGAGTGAGGGAGGGGAGGGGGGGCGGGGGAAAGGAGAGAATGTCGAAGGAAGACTTCCACTCAGAATTGTGTATAAGAGATACTTTTTAACCCGTCACGTGCCAAATTTTGAGGAGATCTAGCAAAACTAAACTTGTCAGAAGAAATATGGTGGCTAATTATTTTGGATTGTAAAAACTCTTCATCATTATTTTTTAAAAAGTTACTTATAAAGAAACATCAGTCGCAGCGTCTGGAAACTGCATGGAGCACGTGCAACCATAAATGACAAATGTCGCGTGTCATCACGGAGTTGGGAATCGACCCTTAGTCGTCCCATAAGATGTTAATTACTAAGCTACCAGATATTTAAGCAGCTAGGGGATATAGTCTGGTCTAGTGTGGTCGTTCTCTTGGGCTCTAACTATAATCGGACATTTCCCATTTTCAATTCCCGAGTTTTCCCGACTTTGCCCTAATAGACTTCTGTTTGATTCTGTAAGGTCTAGCACGGTTTAAAATTGAACCGGTTCATCTATAAGTGCAATTGTTTGCTTCAGATTTTGTAAAGAATAAAAATTGGAATTTTTATTTTTAAAATAAATAGCAAGTATTCGCTCATTCTACCCGAATTGCACTGGTTTCGACCCTGTCACAATCAAAGATGCCAGTCGCTTCTGGGACCGCAACTACATTTCTGGGGGCCCGGGGAAAACAATATGAATGGAACCTTTCTTCATTATGCTAACTATACTGTTCGGAAGACCCCGGACGGTTTAGGGGCCCCTCCCTCAGTATGGAGCCCGGAGCAGTACCACCCACCCCCGCCCAAATATGCGGCCATGGTCGCTTCAAGCGAAGAGGAATCAAGCAAACCTTTTTTTTTTTTTAAATGGAGACTATGAAAATAATGAACTGTGATCAAGACATTCTACGTATTCTTTTTTTGAATTCTCAACGACAAGCCATAATCACTTTTATCACATGACGCGGGATCGTAGGAAACAAGTCAACGTGGTTCGCTTTACGTCATTAGTAGTCACGAGCTTTCGTCCCGCTTAGTTTGCAACGTCACACATCCTGTGGGGGCCATAAACACATCTTGTCACCGTAAACATGAATTTCGCAATGGTGGGCACAATTCGTTAGCAATAATAAACAGGGAATATTGTCGCTACATTTTTCAGATGAATTTAAATTCAAGCATATCTAAAAATTAAAAAAAAATTAAACGTGTAGTTATATTTTCAAGACTGAAGTGAGAACTGTTGAAAAATGACGCATGATGCATCGCCACTTTAAGACGGTTGGAAAAATAACTTTTTAATGCTTAGCTTTTGACGCGCTCCCAGTCTTAGCCATGGAGCCAGAAGGAGAAGGGGCAATTTTACTAGGTAAATCCCGTCGGAAATTCCTAGGTTCTGTTACATGCCACAATCGACATGAGCACGAGTCTTCACAGGGTCCTTCTCTTCCCGAAAATGCCAGGGGTGGCTGAGGCCGGACTCGAACCCGGGACCACCTGGCACATGAGACGGTCATGCTAACCATCAGGCCTCTCACCCTGCCCGATAGGGCCACTTTTTAATGCTGTCTGAGCGGTTGTATTACGAGGATTTTGGGAACATTCGTACCTGGTATAGTATTGTTTACTAGCTGACGCCTGATCTAGTAGGACGACATGTTGTCATACTGTTCCGTTTGTTGTCGCATTAGCGTCTGTTGAATTTGGGACCCTGTCGTGCTTCGTGCTCATGCCCACTGTGTCATGTCAAAAATCCAGTGTTTTCCGCTTGAATTTTCCCAGCTAAATTATCTCTCTCATCGTTGTGGGGCAGATAACCCAGTTTGGGTTCGTGCTCCCTAAAAATTCAAACATCAATAGAGTCCGATTGCCTCGACTTTTCCGTCAGCAACCCGTGTCGTAATGTTTAATTTCTTACTGTTTGTAACTTATAATTGACATTAACCTTCACACTTCCAGCTGGTTGCCCTTTTTCACTGCTACCGTGCCAAGATTGAACACGCGCGCCTTTTTTCATTGCTACCTTGCAAAGAATGAACGTGCTCCCTCCTTATTCAATGTTAACATGAAAAGAATGAACATGCTCGCCGCCTGTCGTATTCAACTTGCGTTTGGATTGGCTGTCACAATGAGTACTTGCCCCGTCTACCGACCCTCACCTATGGTTCGGTGCAAACGAAATATTTGTATAGATTGTTGATAGGCTACTTATATATGAAGACGCTGGTGGTTGCCACTTTTGTAAAATGTATGTCGCTCATCGCAATAAAAGCTTGAATTTAACCGAATTCTGATTATTAAAAAAAGTCACGTGATTAGTCTTGTCCAGTCAGATGGCCGAAGACCCGCTATTCTCGTTCAACCATTGGCTATCTCATGATGACATCACGGCAAACGGCCCTGGATCGTGGTTAATCAAAAATACGGGTATAAGTGTGGCTTTTTTCCTGTGGCCCAAACAGCCAACATGCATTCATCGATTGGGGCCCAAGTCAACTCTAATCTCAACCAGTCTTTCCTCTTAAAATAATATTGAAAAAAAGCGTTAATAGGATTTTGCATTTTGTGCATTCCACCCTCATAAATCAGGCGATTAGGGCGAGTTATGGGAAGCAGGTCTAATCTGGGACGTAAATCAACTCTTTACAGCCCCAAGACCACCATCGAGAATTACGGCACGTTTGAGAAAAAAAGAGGAAGAAATTCAAAAACAATATTGAATTTCTAAGAGCCGAATGGCGAAAGTCAAAACAGCGGGTTCATGAAATCATGGAAATATCTTTGGCAAACTGAGCAACGGGGAGAAAAATAAACTAACTGAACACACATCGTCTTAGTTTCAAGAACGAAAACGATCTTAAAAGGAAAATATGTTAAAAAATTTGTTTAAAACTGCGCTTGCAGAAATTTTTGAAGAAACAAAAATAAGATGGAGGAAATTTCGTGTTAGATGAATGGAGATGCGAATAATTCACGTGGTGACGAAGCTTGGCTCACCCCAAATGATGACTAACCGATCAACAACTTGTTTTGGGGAGATAAACAATGATCACAAGGTCAGGGATTGTCGAATCGGATAAGACAGACAAGAAAGATCAAGGAAATTCGGTATTTGGGGTCGTGTCTTACCTATTTCGCAACATTAAAAATTTTAATGACAACAGCTATCGAACAGTTTGGCCTCCACTGATGATGATGATGGCGCTGTTGTTGTTCGTTGTTTGTTGTTGTTACACTTTGCCCTCGCCTGAAAATCAAACAATTATCTGAGCAAAAAACGGCTTCGCTGTTTAGAAAAAAACAGAGCTCGTATCTCCATACTCACAACCGTGAAGGTACACGAATAAAAACGGATTAAAGTTCACTCGAACGCAACGAACTATAATTTGAACTCCAATACCAGGGAACAAGGACTGTTTTTGATCAATGGTTATGTCAGAAAGAAAGCCCAAAATGGCCTACGTAGGGCCTTTTGAACGATATTTTAAAGTGGCTACAGTATTCTTGTTGTTGTTATGCTTCTTGTGAGGGAAAATTTGCTCTCACCTAGAGAAGGAACCAAATAACCGATTTTCAATTCTTATAGCTTAAAATTTTGGCATTGACAAGGAGCAGGACCTTTTGCATGCTATTTTAGTGTGACTACACCAATAGCAATGAACCGATTTTTAACTTTCTAGCTTAAAACGTGGGGATGAACAAGGCCCAGGGTCTTTTGAACGCTATTTTAATGGGACTACAACATCCTTGTTGTTGTTGCTATTCTTGAGGAAATTTTGCTCTCACCTAGAGATCGAACCAATAAAACGATTTGTTGATAACTACATTATATAGCTTAAAGTGGCACTATCACCGATAGGAAGTGGGCAGACATCTAGCGCTATCTAGCACTTACTTGCACCAAAAGAAGGAATGCACAACGGCATTTCTTTTAACGAAACAAGCAAACCACTACCTCCTTAATTATTGCGTGAAAATTTGGTCAGTCCTCGTGCATCAGGGCGCAATCTGTAAAGGTTAACAATATCACTGCCGCTAGATGGCGCCATGATATTTTCGTTCGCATTTCCATCGCTGATAGTACCACTTTAAAATGCGGGTATCAACAAGGGCCATAGCCTTTCGAACGCTCGTTTTAAAGTTGTTACAATATTCTGTTTTTTCTCTCACCAGAGATGGAACCAGTAAACCAATTTTCCAATTTGTAGAGCTTAATGCGTAAGTATGAAAAAGGACCAGACCCATGTAACAGTTATTTTTAAGGTGATGACAATATTCTTGTTGTTGTTATTCTTGTTGACAAGCAAAATATAACAGATATTAGTAGTAAAAACGCTTAAGTGTATAAAATACGAATGTAAGCTATCTGCAAGAAAAAACATGTAAGCTATCTGCGTCGCACTAATACGTGTAAATGAAGCTCCAGTCTGGTTTCTTTGGACGCCATAAATTCTTTTACACGTGTTACTGCGACGCTGATGTCTTTGTCTTTTTTTTTTGTCTGTTCTTTTAGAGCATGACTTTATTTAAGGCTTACATCCATATTTTATATGCTTAAGCGTTTTTTCCTACTAATTGCATGTTGCGTTCTAACAATTGTTGGCCGTTTTCTTCGTTACCATAACTTGTTTACTGTGTGGGTGTGCGTACTGGGTGTGTTCAATAATTGTGAAAATGGGCGCAAAATTTATTATCCAACAGACACCCTCTTCTTTTAGTTACCTTCATCTCCGGAATCTTCGTAACCGAAATCTGTGTGACTACGGTGCTTCCCCTAAATTATGTGATTTCGGGCCAAGGCTTCGTCAGCTGGGTTGACAGTCATGCCCTCTGCTGACTCGACAGTGACCTGCGCTGATTGGTTGAAAAGGCGCCAAAAAAAATCGGGAAAATGCACACTCATCCTACGTTTGCATCTTGGTATAATTACGGTCTGTCAAAGGCCATTGATTTAAAACCCGCGCTTTGTAGCTTGTTCAGCTCTTAACGTCCTAGTAATTGAAGAGCATGGCTATTAGCGAGCTTTCAAATATTTCATAATATTAATTTGTAATTCCGTTTCCAGAGCAAAATATTTAAAAAAAATGAGCACTGCTCGACGAACAACTCCGAATTGACATTCTTGCAGCTAGAAGCTAAAAATCTTCTGAAATTCAACATGACGGCAGTTTTGCCTCTGCCGGCTCGTAAACGGAAACAGTCAATAATGTGAGTCCAGAAGAGACTGAAAAACTGTTTCGTCAGGAGGCATTCGTTATCTTATTGTCACGGATTAAAAGATTGCAAGCGTTTACTCAAACGATGTCGGATTTAGCTAATCCATGTAGCAATGTTACCATGTCAACGACAACTTTGCTATCGCTGTTAAATTGAGCTGCGAGAATGCAAACGCGAGCCATTGCGTAAACGTACCATCAGTTTTTTATGATAACCCTAAGGTTGGCATACTGTTGAATTTGCTTATCATAGTTCTTCGACATTTAACTGCTAGACATTACGTCGAATTAGGCATTATACTGGGTGATAGTATGGTATTAGCTGAAGCCCGTGGGTGGTGTTTGATGCACCGTTTACATTATTGAGACGATTCACTTTCTCATGTGTTTGTTGCGAAAGACGTGTAACCCGTCTATCTTTTCGCGCTATCTTTGCGTCCAGTTGGCGCTTTTCCTTCCGTAATTCCACGTTTTCCGTTTTTAAGCCGTCTATTTGCAATCGTAATGCAATCTCAAGTTTCGCGGAAACGACACAAACACACTATTTAACACAAAAGTTTTAAAACGCATAGAAAGTTTCCTTTTTTAAGCCGTCTATTTGCAATCGTAATGCAATTTAAAGGAAGTTGATGGGTCTCTTTTCGCTTCTGGAGTTTTTGTATGATTAGTATTTACAATAGACATATTGAAAAGTCCCAATCTGGCGATGTTGACGACGACTGTGTTGCCATCCAGAGGTAGTGTGTATGTTTGTAAAGACACTGTTGTTGACAATCAACGCAGCATTGTTAACGCTATTATTAGACGGGTGTCCGTCTGGGTCGGGTGGCCGTTTTACAACACTGCAACTCGTTTTAATCTTCTGTACAGTTGTACCGGCTGAGAAGACTATTGCAACGAAGTTGTAAATTAGGCCTAAATGCTGACAATTACGCCTAAAATGTAAAATAAGCTTAAAAACTAACACATTTTTAACGGACAATTCTGATGGTTACTGCTTTTAGATTATACAGGGTGTTTCATCTCAAGTGTTAATGCTCAATATCATCCCTACTATTGCAGATACGTCGAACATGGCCATGGAATACGTTGGAACATCCAGGGCGCCATCAGACGGTTAAACCAAAAATGACCTTGATGATCGATTTCAAGGTCAACGAAAAACTAACTCCGGAAGTAGCACAGATAGGGGCATGATGTCAATTGCAAACTTGTAGAGGACGAATACATGACCTCAACAAAGCAAACAGAACAGAAATGGGTTCAAATGTTAAAGAGATACAGTCAAAACAATATAGGTCTTGCAGTCCCATTGGAGGACTTGAACACAACCCACCATGAGGTAGAAACACAGGCAGGCACCAATAGAAAATATCTACCTCAGGGATTAATGCAAACAGGCTTCTCATGGATACACTAGGTCTGCCTGCTAATCTTTGGCTGTACTTACAGTGGTGCCTGTCTCTGTTTCTACCTCAGGATGGGTTGTGGTCAAGTCCTCCAATGGGGCTGCAAGACCTATATTGTTTTTACTGTTATCTCTTTAACATTTGAACCCATTTCTGTTCTGTTTGCTTTCGTCCTCTTTCGTTCTTCGTCCTCTACAAGTTTGCAATTTACATCATGCCCCTATCTGTGCTACTTCCGGAGTTAGTTTTTCGTTGACCTTGAAATCGGTCATCAAGGTCATTTTCGGTTTAACCGTCTGATGGCCCCCTGGATGTTCCAACGTATTCCATGGCCATGTTCGACGCATCTGCAATACTAGGGATGATATTGAGCATTAACACTTGAGATGAAACACCTTGTATAATAGAGATAGCTGTTGCAATGCGTGATAGAGAAGTGTGCCTCACTATTGGTAGTGGCAGAACTGTACAGAAGACCGGATGCGGCTAGGTTGTCGCTGTAGCCGCTGTTTATTAATGTAGATGGCGATAGTATATAATAAATCTATATATATGTAATAGGCTCGGGTGGCATTTAGCAAAATCATCATGCACTACAGTGATAGAGGGCGAGCGACTTACAATGTCTGTAACAATTAGTAACAAACGAAATACTGCTTCCATAATGCTGGCCATTACAGCCGAGTTGCATAGTTGCCCTGTAACAATCAGCAAGAGGTCGAGCAAGTTCATTCTTGCCACGGTAGCAAAGACAAAGAGCGAGCGCCCGATAATGTGGAACGGTTGGGCCCTGTAACAATCAGTCACAAACGAAATGCTAGCTCTTAAAAAGAGTCCGACTTGAAGACTTTCAAAAATGGTCGAGTAACAATCACTGCATGCACGATCGTTCTGGGGCTTATCGCACTTGGCATCAGAACGGAGAAACAGGCAATTCAGAACATAACAGTGGCGTCCTCCATTCAAAAAAGACATTTACTTCCCTACAAAAACAAAACAGCAGGGGTTTAAAGGGAGGGGGAGCACAATGGGGGAATTTGGGGGGGAGGGGCCAAAGGGGGGACATCTGAACATGCAGTGGGAGAATGTGGGGAGAGGGGGCCAGGGGGATGCAGGGGAGGGGACAGGAGGGGGCGTTGGGGCCATTTTCATTTCTTGCTGCCAGTAAAGTATATTGCTAAGGTATGTGGGAACCGGCTAGACCGGCGTATGTTGTGCCGGCGGCACAGCTAGTAATAAGAAATAACATTTGTGGCAAGGTAATTGGACGGGGAGAGCGTCCCACTTACACCAATCCTAAAACTAAAAGTCTAATCAGTCACTAGGTGAAGCCCGTAACTGTCCAACCCACCCCGGCCGCTTCAAGAAACGTTCAAACGACAGCTCACACAAAACATCCTTAAAGGCCGCAGTGGAGTTTGCTGCGACTGCCGAACCCGGAAGGGAGTTCCAGGCTGGGATAACCCAAACAGAGAAAATGCTTTTCCTACAGAGAGTGACCACGGGTGGAATGTACTGGGCTCAATTCGAAAAATGGCAGGACAACATTATTATGTTCGTGGAGAATTTGGTAACCACGACGAGATACGCTCTCAAGCGACGGAGCTCAAGAGATTCAAGCCCCGCTTTCTTGAAGCGTGCACAGTAGGAGAACTCGCGCATACTCGGCAAGCTCTTCGTGAAACGTCGCTGTACTGACTCAACAAGATCATTGTCCTTCAGGAGGTTTGGTGACCACACCGAGCTTGTATATTCCAACAATGGCCGAACGAAGACTGGTTGAAGTCCTCACTCCAGTAAAACTAAAACAAGTAAAATCTCCATTCCTATTCAATAATTTTCTACCAAACTTGGCCAGAAAGTAGATAAATATGGAAGGTACATTTAATTATTTATACCAAAAATTATGCAATTCTGTGCAAAAGTAAAAGTAGTAGCCACACTTAAATTTGAAAACTTCTCACTTGTTGGTCTTGAGTGACACTTTTTTCATAAAAAACTACTGCACCTACCTAAAATCTTGAACTATGATCTTAGCCAGAAATTTCTTTGTCCTTCATCCTCAAGAGACCACATTTTCAATTGGTCGAGCCATTCCGGAGTTACGGCACCCTCAATGAACAGTTAGATTGTTTTAACCATTGTATTTAGGGAACAAAGCCAATCACCAAACGCCTGTCCATTCTTCGTGAACGTGTTATGTCTTTGCTAAACAGTTCATTGTTGACGCGTAAAATGAAAGAAACCGTGTTTCAGTTAAACCCATTTAGTTTTAAACCAAACTAAGCTATGTTGTTAATTTCTTCGACCTCGAAATTGGCAGCTAGAAACGATAGAATGGAGTATTTATTTCGTAGATGCAGGCTTTCAGAGCTGAGCTGAATTGTTTCAAAGTGCGCAGCAACAATCAGTGCACGCGCGCGGGCAACAATCACTGAGTGAGCGCGCGTTCACACCTTTGGAAATGAAAAAAAATCATTTCCAGCCGCAAGGCATAGACTAAATTGGTTTTGGTGTTAATTTAAAGTAACATTAATTTCAGGTTTTTCCAGTTTTTATTCAAATTACTGCATGCCATAAAAAAGGCACAATGATTACAAACAAAATTGTCAAGTATGCCGTAAAATAAAGAGTTACATGATCAAAGTTTCACTTTACTTATTGGTGATTTTTTATTTAAATAATCAAATGTACAAGTCAGAAAAATGTAAACAAATTGTAAATAAAATTAACAATAATTTAACTGGTAAAGCACAACAGCACTTAAACAGATGCTATTTACTCAATTGTACATTTGCTTATTTGAATTAAAAATCATCGATTTTTATCCGTGTTCATTTTAACAAGTGATACTTTAATCATATAACCCCCTTTTTTACGGCACAATTGACGTTTTTTTTGGTAATAGTTTTACGAGTCAAGTCTTTTTGAGTGGCCGACAACTGAGGATCAATTCTCTTTTACGGGTACCGTCGTCTGCTCCAAGCCATGAGCACAGGCTGAAATTGTTGGCTGGACCAAACCTAGCATAAGTTTGAAAAAAATAAAACAAAATAAAAGCTGTTATATCCTGTTCACTACAAAGCACAAATACTATATTGTGTATTTGTCCGAGTGTAATCAAAATTATTTATCCGAGTGTGATCAGAATTCTTACAGCGAGTTTCAAAAGCACCTACCACCCAAAAACAACGACAGACATGACACTAGCACACGATGAGATACCAATTTTGTTTTTCTTCATTACCGCCCTTCCGTAAAATCTTGTTCATAAAAAAGTACGGTATTACAAGTCAAAACACTACTACGAAAGCGATTGCCATATTGGAAAGAAAGTATTTTATCTTACGTTTAATACTGTATGCTTCTGAAAAGACGGCATATGATTAAAGGTCGAATCACAAGTTTTTTACTCGAACTGCATGTTGTCAGTGATACGCCTTTTACAAACCATAAGAACCTCAAATCATTGCTGTGCCGAATCAGTGTAAAAACAATAGGTCAGAACAGCTACCAAAGCCGCTGAATGAGCTTGAAGAGGACAGGTGGTTTGGTATGTCATGGACTTTGCCAGGGTTCCCTTTCTAGTTATTGAACAAATCAGCCTTCCCCCTACTCGCAGAAAAGCTGTGCCAATTCTCAACTCAAGTAATCTCTGCTCCCATTCTTGTCTTCTACCTTGTTTTTATTCAGCGATACACTATAGATGTAAACATCACCCTGGCAGACAACCAACCCGACGAAAGCCTTGTTTTTCCTGAACAAGTTCCTGTTCCGCCAGCAGCCATCAACCCCTTTGGTTCGTAACAAGACCAAACTTGTGTGTTACACCCTCTTTTACTTTGTCCAACAACGCCCTTTATCGATCAGTGTTTGGTTGGGTGTGTGTTGGCGTCCGTCCGTGTTTGGAATGTTCACCCGTTTTCGTCTTTCGAGGAGCGGAAGTGGTCGTCCAGGCTTTTAAGTTTCTCCCTGTTTTCGTCGCGCACGGCCTGTAATGGCGCCGGAAACACGGCCTTTAAGCCTACCACTCACTTACCATCGTAGAAATCGTAGAGAACGAGAGAGAGCGAATTTGAAACTCCAGTAACGGGTGTTCAACCAGCCGGGCGTGACGTCCGTTTGTCAGCGCTATTACCAAGGGGCGAAAAGGGCACGATCGCTGTTTCCTTGTTTCGGTGGGTGAGGGAAAATTCGATACCGAACAGTGATCATAGGGGCGTACCTCGCCTACACTCCATTCTTTAGTAGTCTACTACGGATTGTCGTACATGCACAACGGGGTGGCAAGGTCTATGGACATGGGAGCAAAAAGTATCTTGTTCCGTAGACGTTGGGTGGGGGATGCATCTTGTGTGTTGAGTTGGGGAGGGGAGGAGGGGGAGGGGGTTAGTTTTGACAATTCTTTAATATCAGTCGGGAGAGGGGTGTGATGTAAGCTAATCCAGTAGAAGTTGACGGATTTAGTTATGTAACGCCTTTGCTTGATTCTAACACAACTTACAACTTTAATACACTTACATAAAGTATGAAATTAGTTTTGCATACCTTTTCGTGAAACTGGATTGGCAATTTAGCAGCAGCCTCCATCAGCGTTTGTCATCCAGCATGCACAAAATAGGAATAAAGACAAGAAGGCAAGGGGAAAGAATGTTTTACGATGGTAAGGGAGACGTGCCGATTGAGTGAGCGAAGTGACCCAAAATCAGTGTTTGTGTATTGCCAATATAAGCAAAATACTGATAAAAGAATCTTGCAAACGCACGTTTATTACACCCGTCCTGAGGACAGGCTTCCTCTAGTTATTATTATGTTTTAACATTTCAACGTATCGAAAGCGTTTTGAGGTCTGACAAACCCCAAAATAAGAGTACGAGGTTTGAAAATCTTTAATCTGTATTTGAAGATTTGCGGGATTTGCACGAATTTACTGGGATTTGCAGGGAATTCATGGATTTGCAGAGATTTTGCTAATTTGT